>JBBPSD010000141.1:0-47761 GCA_038093415.1 Xerocomellus chrysenteron | reverse complement strand
ATCGGATCTCTGTATGAATCAAATTCAGCGTACGTCAATGACCATTAATGCAGCACTCACGGTTGAATCTGTGTGTGATTCCAGCAATTTGTGATTGTTTGCTGTGAAACTTGGTTCCACGCATGCTGAACCATCATCATCCCTTCGAGCAGATTGATCTTGTAAATTTCACGTTCACCTGCGTCATCAAGCTCAATCGCTCGATGGCAGAATTCACGGCGATAAAGTGCCTTGAGGCAACGGATGACACCAGCGTCACATGGTTGTACAAATGGGGTCAAGTTTGGTTCAAAAAATTCGAGCTGCACATTTGTCGGCTCGTAATCGACTGTGTGCCCAGAGAAGTTGTCAACAAAAAGGCAGACCTGACGGTTTGCAACCCACATTTTGTAATCAAATTTCTTTAGCCATCTGTTTCCGAGTTGTGCAATCAGTTAGGTTTGTTTAAGGGCATCGAAGCATGCTTACTCCTCGAAGAGTGCTGATGTCATCCAAGCTTTTTTATTGTTGCGGTAATAAAATCCTCGCTGTTCAGGAGATTTCTTTTGAAAGCATCATGGCTGCTTAGACTTTCCGATAAACATCAAATCAAATTTTTCACTTCCATCAGCATTGCAAGCAACCCCGAGTGTGATGCGGAATTTGTCTTTCTTTTTCCCACTCATTTGCTTCGTCACGAGACCACGGTCAGGGGGTGCACTGAATTAACAAAGATTAATTAGCTTATCTTTAATTAAATCTGCAAAGCTCACCAAGGAAAGAAACTTGTCTCATCAAAATTCCATCGATCCTGTGGTGCAAATTTTGACAAAATGCCACGCACTCGCACTTGCTCGGCTTCAACAGTGGCCAGATCAACCGATCCAGCCTCACCATGGCGACGCTGTTCGCGAATCTTGTACGCCCGACAAAATGACATAATCCATCCATCTCCGGAAAGCCTCTCCTCATTTGGAACATTGAAAAGCTCCTCAAATCTGGATCGCTTCTCCTTCAACATTGGCCCATTGGTTTGCTCACCCTTCATCTCCATGTGTTGAACCCACAGGAATAGAGCCCTTTCAACATCTGGTTGTGTAACGACTCGAGGACGCTTCGAAGAGAGTGCAGAGGGGTTGGCATTGACACGGTTTTGTAGATCCGAGCGATCATCCAACTTTCGTGAGAGTGTCGGCTGTGAGAACAACAAAGCCCCTATTTTCAGTGTGCTAAAATGTTTGACAACATCCTTTTGTGGAACAGATGGATGTGCATCAATGTAAGCAAAAATGGTAAGCCAGTCGGCCAGTGTGAGATTTTTCCGTGATGTCTGAGTTGTTTGGGCTGACGTTCGGGGCATGTCAACACCGAGGACCTTTGACTTCTTTGGCCGTCGGTTGTATTCAACAGGAGTGCTATGAGGTTTACGTTTATCAGCAGGCATGACTGCGAGAGAATGGTGGGAAGCAGAAGAGTTGGAAGCAGAATATTTTGCATCATTCTTTAAGGCTTGCCCCTCGCTGAGGCACTGTTTTTTTAAAGTTTTACTAGCTAGGAAGTCCATTCTCCATTCACCGAGTCCATTCTCCATTCTCACATACCTCTGTTGCTGTGCAGTAACTCCGAAATCCATACCTGTACCATGCTTTCACTAGTAATTGTACCCCGCCATAGTGCATAATGTGCCGGTCGAGTCTATTCACTATGCATTATTCATTATTGTCCAATTTCACACTGTCCCACAGTGGGATCCACAAAATCCTATGCAGTATGAGATTTATGCATTATGACCGTATGCATTATGAGATAGTGTACTGTACCACAAGCTGGCAGGATGACGGCTTGCCCGTGAGAAACGCCGAAGGAGTGATGAACGTGCACTGATCTATAAGGGCAATGGGTTACAAGGCAAAGAAGACAGCTTCTTCGCTGACTTCCACTATTTCTCCGCTACCGATGACCACGTCGCTGACAGTGAGCGGTGCGTACTGGTGAATGGAGTTGCATTGATGCTAACTAACCGTTCGACAAGAACTTTCCCCGCTCATCGAAATCGACGTCCGTAGAGATATAAGTGAGGTGACATTTACAGCGAATGGCAAGTATATCGTCAACATTGATACGTGGTATGGCCCACTTCGAGTGTGGCAAGTAGAAGATGGAAAACAAATGGCAACAGTCCAGTTGCCAGGTTACTGCGAAGGCACTCTCGCTGCGTCGAAGGATGGCAGATGGATCGCAATGGGGTCCGACGCGGACGATCGGAGCGTGGTTGTGTGGGACGCAAAGACATTCAAATCGTTCTTCCGTCACAAGGAGAATATCCAAGTCCGCGCAGTCGATTTCTCTCCCGACTCGACTCGACTCGTACACGCATCACTGGCATCAGCTCGACAAACGTACACGGCTACCATCTGGGACGTCGCAGCTCGCAAAAAGGTACTAACACTTGACCACGAGGGTTGGGTGATAGCAGCGAAATACTCGCCCCAAGGCGACCGCATCGCGACAGCCACTCATGAATTTGTTCGAGTCTGGGACAGCAACGATGGTCGCTTGCTCATGGACATCCCAGTAACAGTGACTCAGTATTACAACGCTCGCCTCCTCTGGTCCAACAATCACATTTTTTTTATATCCGACAAGAAAACACTCAAGCAATTCGAAGCATCTACAGGGTTAGCAGTCTCAGAATGGCCAATTGACACCACGACGTTCCTTTTGGGCTCGTGCATCGCCCTACCGCAGCATGGGGCGTTCATCGCATACTCTATCGACGATACTGTCACATTTTGGGACACGTCAACACATGCCCAGCTCGGTCTCCTCAAAGAGCCTCACTACATTCGTTCGATTGCATTGTCACCAGACGACCGGCTTCTTGCAATTGGTGGAACCGGAGGGAAAATCACCATCAGAAGTCTATCTCGCATCACTGTCAGTATCGTGTTCCTTTGGATTATCGCAGATCTGGACAACTTTCCCGTTCCGCTCGTCTTTCCAAACAGGATTCAATCCCACTGTCTCGTCTACAGCCCACTTTCCAGGAACCTGTCATTCAAATCGACTACGCTGCGCTCCATTCATGGGAGCACGATCAGCTCGAGAACGCAGAGGCGTTATTGACCGCAGCGATCCCTGACCCTCGGAATCAAAACCATGATGTACTTGCTAGTCGAGCTCTCGTCCGAGCTCGTTTGGGACAGTGGGACGCAGCGCTCGTCGACTCCGAAGAGGTGCCTGCTCCTTTATTCACACACACACTGACGCTGACCTCAATTCACCGAGGCCATCAAAAGTCAGCCGACCGTCATTGCCTACATCGCAAAGAGTGTAGCGCTTGTTGGCAACGGGGAGAGGCACAAAGGATATTGTACCTGCGACATCGCATTCGAACGCTTCCGTTCATCTCACGCTTCCTTTCTCCTTCTTGTCAGGGTCTGTATTTTTTTCCGACTTGGTTCCCCCACAGCTGCTCATACCCCTTAGGCTATCATCGTATTTATGGCTGGAGAGCACCACGATGCGATATCACGCGTAGACGACCTCATCGCTACGGTCCCCTTCAACCCAATCTACTATGTCGTGCAGGGACGTGGGCTCGTTCTACCACGCGGCGAATATCACAACTGACATTTCCAGCAGGCATACATGTATCTTCTCCTTGGAAACTCGCGCATAGAGCGCAGCGACTACGAGCGTGCAATACAATCGTTCGAGCATGCACGAGCCCAAATGCGAGACATGGACCGATCTTTCTTGGTGATCTCGTTGGTAAGCTTCCTAATAGGTGTATCGCAACGTATCGAAATCGCTCACTGATGCTGACAGATATCCGGATGGAAATTTGATGATCTCAACATCACGATTCAACAGCGTCTGTGTGAAGCTTTGTATGCAGCGGGTCGCACGGTGGATGCAGGCGAATCTCTTCTCAAGCTGGTAAATAACTTTGACGAAGAGGTTTATATGAGCGGACCCATCACCGAGTGGATTTCTGGTGAGTTTACGTTTACGTTTACCTGTTTGTTTTCATGCATTCGAAACTTCTCTGCAGGGTTCGCTCAACAATGTCTCTCGAGTGCCGAACTCAACGACGCCGCAGCCTCGAAGGCAATGCTTCATGAAACCCTCAATTTACCGACCCCCACACCACTCTTGAGCGAGTGGGCAAAAGCAACATTGGCGGGACGCTCGTGGAAGGGCGCGTTGATTGTCGCTGCCAACGTGAGTATCTCTTCTTACTCTGGTATCCCTCGTGAGATTAACACTCTGATGGTTTGCAGTTCACACTACCCAGAGTCACAATCTATCGGGTCATATGTGAACGTTTGGATGCAATCGACCGTGTAACAGATGCAATCGAATGTTTCTATGAAATGATGAGTGAATTGGGAGGAGAGGTCTACATGAGCGGACCCATAACCGAGTGGCTTTCTGGTGAGTTTATGTTCTACCTATTTGTCCCCCACACATTCAACCTTTTTGGTCAGATTTCACCCACCAATGTCTCTCCGCTTCCGGGAGCGACGGTGACGCGCCGAAGGCTCGCGTTACCCTCACAACCCCCACACCGTTTCTGAGAGAGTGGGCAAAAGCAAAATTGACTCGTGACTTGTGGAGAGAGGCCTTACTTTCTGCTGTTAATGTGACTAGCTCCTTTTGCTCTCGCACCTGTCGTGGGTTTGACACACTGTTGGTTTGTAGTTCACACTTCCCAGGGTCATGATCTACCGGGTTCTATGTGAACGTCTCGAAACGATGGACCGCGTAACGGATGCGGTCGAGTGTTTCCACCAAATGACGAGCGCATTGGGAGGAGAGATAAACCTGGATGGTGAGCAGTCGGACTGGGCTCTTGGTGAGTGGTCGCGCATCCTATGCAGGTGTCGTCGCTTATGTAATATTGTCTGTTAGACTTCACGCAGCGTTCCTTCAAGCAACTGGAGCATCTCGGAGATACAGCAGTCGATGTCCAGCGATATGATGAGGCCATCTCCCACTATTCGACCGCATTGTCCCTCAATTTCCCGTCCCCACAAAGCATTCTCATCAAGCGAAGCAAGGCACATATGGCAACCGGGTCATGGAAGCTGGCCGTAGACGATTCAAACCAGGTACATCAAATTTCCTTCATGGAAGTCAATCTTGTTGACTCATCATCAGGTAATCGCACTCGATCCGTTCTCGCCATGGGGCTACGAGATAAAGTGTGCAGCTTCACAAAAGGCAGGAGACTTCGACAATGCGATTGATGCAATCGAGACAATGCTCTCGAAGATAGTGGAGTCACCCGATCCGGTCATTCGCCGTGAGTTGCATCCTTGTTGCCATGATAAAGACGACTTGTTCACATTATTCGACAGAACATGGTGACCAGTACATCAGCCATTCGAGCAAACAGGAAGCGATTCGCAAAATTATTCGACAGACTACAGGTCATTTGCCACACGTGCTCATCAACATGACCACCGGCCGTCTCTGCAATAGAGCTGAGCAGGGATCTGCATTCGAATCTCTTCCAATCTTCAAAGAACTTGTATCATCGATGACGACACGCATCGACTACGTCCGGATCAAGCGTGAAGTGCGACAGTACTTCCGATACGTGGTGCTTTCGCACACGTGGGAAGACAATGAACCCCTGTTTGAGACAGTCATAGGCAGCATGGTGACAGAACTCGAGGAATCTCTCACCCATGACAAACTCCGGATGTTCTGCGAGATCGTTGGCAAGGCTGGGTTCAATTGGGCATGGAGTGATACATGCTGTATCAACAAATCAGATCCATCCGTGCTCCAAGAAGCCCTGGTTGCCATGTTCAAGTGGTACGAGGGTTCCGCCATGATGATTGTTTTCCTTCGTGGTGTTCGTTCTTCATCACAGCGCGGCGCTCTTGCGGGGAGCAAATGGAACACTCGTGGCTGGACACTTCAAGAATACTTTGCTGCCAAGGTCATCCGCTTCTACACAGAGGATTGGACTCTCTATCTAGATCTGGAGTTGCCGAACCACAAGGAATCACCAGATGTGATTTGGGAGATGGAGCAAGCTACTGGGGTGTCTGCACAGCAATTAATGGCGCTTCGTCCGGGCATAGGCGGCATTCGGGAGAAATTGTGTCTCGCTTCGACCAGGCAGACGACGCGGGTGGAAGACGCAGCATGGTCATTGCTGGGTATTTTCTCGGTTACCGGTATAATCCCAGCATACGGCGAAGAGGAGAGGACACTAGGACTTCTATTGGCGAATGTTCTCGCCAGATCTAGAGATGTGAGCATCCTTGCATGGACTGGGGAGTCTGGCAGATACAACAGTTGCTTTCCCGCACATATCACCGTCTTCAACCAACCAGAAACGTCACACCTCCCGCCACCCATTCAGGACGCCGAGATGGAAAGAATCACCACGTCGCACTCTTCTTCTTTCGACCTCGACGTGGCCTTGAAGCTGTACGACTGCATCGATAAGCTTCCTTCACCGTTGTTCGCAGCGAATCGGATGGAACTTCCATCCATCACTTTCCAACTCCCGTCTTTTTCAGCTCGTCGAACACCTTCTGGTCGCGTTTATCGCGCGAACACTCGCGCCTTTGGGATGGTGGAAATCACAACGAGATACGACCTCTCTCGGATGAAGTCTCTGTATCTCGTTCACCCCTGGTTGGACACTCTCATGGAGCGCGAAGAGGTGCAAAGTGGCATATTCGTGGAGGACGACGTCATGCCACCACCCTCACCGAACACGGACGATGAAGAAATCTGTGACGAGGAAATCCACGACGACTCAAGTTCCTGGTTACTTCCTGAACCTGAATCTCCGTCCCTCCTTACTTCCGTCCGTATGGTGTCGATGGACAGAGAGACGCGAGCACGACGGCTCGTTGCCCGTCTTAGACAGCCATTTGGTGCACTTTTGGTCACGCTGGCATCGACGGGTCGACGTGCGGCTTACAAGCGGGTGGCGGCTGATAGCATGATCACTGTACGATTTCAGGAGAACGTTTCGTTGGCTGAACTTCTCGACAATGTACGCACAATCGATGTTTTGTAACTTGCATAGCTTTCCCGGACGACAATTAATCACATGTCTCACTGACTATGCCAACTGAACGTTCGAACCTATCGCCGCTGTACTGGTCGAGGCGTTTTCGCTCGTGTTCTAATCGACATGCACATTTCTTTCAGCATACCTCCCAGTGCCCGTACATTTCCAACAACGGATTCAAGGCTTGGGGAAAAAAAGACGACCATAGGAAGAGAAGAATGACTCGTAACGACGCACATACCACAAAGATCAACATCTAAATCCCATCGCGATTCACCACGGCATTCCCCATGGGTTAGCCCCCGCTCCAGCCCCCCTTGCCAATTCCTCAAACTCCTCACTGCGCGTGTTGGACGGATCCAAGCGATGGCTAGACCCTCCAATGACCGCATCACACTCTGGGCATCTTGATGTCTCCATCGCTCCTCCGCACTGCATCCGGATCAGCATCATTCGTTCCCATCAACGTCAATGCCACCCACGCACCTCGGTGATCACAAACGTGTGACCGTTCGGACAGTTGTAGAAATGTCCCGCGTGTCCTGGTAGAAGGTGTTTCATCAGTCCAAGTTACAATAAAGAAAGAAAAAAGGCCATTGCTTACCAAAATTCAACGCCTTGACGATGGCGATACGCTCCTGGAGCGAGACGGGTTCGTAAAACGTGTCCATGCGAATCGAGCGTTCGATTTTCGCCCACTCGTTCACAATGTCACGCGCGACACTCGAGAAATTCGTTTCCAACCAGTCCATCTCCTCAGCGCTCGTCTTCTTCTCCCGATGCTGCCGAATCGTCGCCTTCATCGATGCCTCCGCCCGCTCGTGGAGACTCGACGCACGCTCTCCCAACGCGTCCCTTTGTCCCTGTTCTTTAAACCGATCCGTCATCTTGAGCATCATCATATCAAACCGGAATTCCTCCAATGAAATCCGCATTTGATACAGAGCTGTTTTCGAGATCTGACGATGGGATTCGGAGTCATTGGCGACGACGAAGGCAACGTCAGCATCTCGCGAACAGCTCTCGAATAAAAATCCAATATACGTAGCCCATGCCAATTGCTGGCTGGTATTGGCGCCAACACCGATGCGTTTGCCGATCTCGTCGAGCCATGTCGTCGCCATGTCGGTCAGTATGAGCCGAATGTGGAGCGTCAACCAAATTGCTTCCACCAGGAACCTCCGGTCCGCGAGAGGACGTGGTTGCCCGATCTTCACCTTGGCGACGCGCATCGCATGGGTCATGGGTTGTCTGGGCGCAGTGCCAGGATCATTGAGAGCCGCGTCGACCTCGCTCTCGTGGAGACACGAAAAAGCCGCTTCCCACGCTTCTGTATGGGCCGATCGCGTCTCAGCAACTTGTACGGCCTGTCTGTACGCAACCAGGAGCTCATGCATCGCCTTGCGCCAGACGTCCAGAACGGAACTATCGATAGCGTGCAGCTTGGTGTTTGCAGGGCTGATATCCCGTTCGGAAACCGGCACCTCCTTCTTCGAACTCAAGGCTTTACTTCGACCCTTGGCCTGAGCCACTCGCTTTTTCTCCTCGATCTTGTCTTTGAACCTGAGGTCAATGGTTCCCGCGACTTTCACCAATTGGCCTTTCTTCGTATCGATGGGTACAGACTCGAGGGACGTCTGAACGGTCCCAAGAGACAATGACATTTGAGCGGCGACGTTGCGCTCCAGAATGTCCAAGTTCGCCCGCTTGAAGACCCGACCGTATCGAGGCGCCGTGATATCTGCGCGACAGGTCGGGCACGTTGGTGGTCGCCTGAATCCGATCGGGGACAACAGACCCAGCCAGGTCTCGTCCGGTCTAAGGCTATAAAACTCGGTCATGCCACAGTGTCCATCGAGCGTTTCGACGGTAAACGTGTGACGACAGGACGGAATGGTGATCAACATCTCATCCAAGGATTCCAAGTCGGGGTCGATGTCCTCCAAAGTGCGCTGCATGATAAAGTCTGCCACTTGAGTCCTTTTTTCTTCGGGAGCACACTGAGGGCAGACTTGAATGGTACAATCCTCCCCGCAGACTATTGAGAAATGAGCTTCAGGATTCGAAAACGACGTTGGGTATCTCACCCGAGGGGCATCGATGTCCACATCCGAGAACTTTTTCACAGCGTTGGTCACAGGGAAGTCGAGCACAAACCTACAAATCATCAGTTTACGAAATACCTTCGGGTCACTGTCACTCACAGAACCACAAGGAACTGGACAAGTGTAGTGAGGACATACCCTACAGTCATTCGTCAGAAAAACAGCACCGACTATGATCGGCGTGCTTACCAAGTGCATGGTTGCTTGCACGGCGCACACGGAACAGAACACACGCGTTTGCACTGCGCGTGAGGGCAGATCTGCCTGCAATTGGCTTTGCAGCGCGTCGTATGCTCGTGTCCCTCAGAGCACGGTACTTGACAAGCATGCTCGCAATACAAGTGTTTCTGACAAGGATGCGAAGCGTGCTTGATCCTCTTGATGGCGCCTCCGATCGTCACCGTGTCATTGAGCGATTGACAATCATCGCATGTCGCATTGCAGTTCTTGCCACAGCACGCCATCAGCTCTCCGCACCGAGCCCGACATGGATAGTCTTCCGGGTCTTGAGAACAAGGCATCGTGGCCAGATGTTCACAATCTGGCAGCTCTTTCTCCACCTCTTCGTTGCAACGAACGCTTTCGATCATGTCCAGCTGGTAGCTAAAGTAGTGCTGTCAGCCGAGTGAAAGAGTAAACGCGTCCCGCCAAGCGTACCACGAAACTGAGGCCTTGACGTGTCCGCACGGTAGTTGAACGTTCGGAACTGGGAACAGACAGTCGCCGCATGGCGTGTGGCAGTCCTTTCTGCATGGGTGGTCCCGGGGACAGAGCCTTCGGCACGGTTTGGTACAGATCACGGCAATATGGTTTGGATCGTCACAATGGCACTGAATTCCGGGACCGATTAAGCTATGGATGGACAGAAGAGGACGTCAGGGTGCATACCTTGAATGGGCAGAGATGTCCACATTTCAACAGCGTGTCACACTGCTCCATACAGCCACCTGCGCGCATTGTGAACAATCGTACCATGAACAGGAAGCTTTGATGATACGTACCATCTGGCGCGATCCGAGAAAGCTGGCCCGGGGAGGAGACATACTCTACCTTGTCGGGATGTCTGTGACATGCAACAGGCAAAGCTTTACCCAATCCATCCTGCGCGTCTAGTTCCTCGATAATGGAGCGCCACATTCGGCTTCTGGACGACAGGTCATCAGCGTTTCCAAAGATGTAGAGACCTTCACGAGCTCGGGACAACGCCACTGCAGAAAAGCGAGCGAGTGAGCAAGCAAAGCACTTGTGGGGCATGAAAATAGCCACCGTTCGTGCGATTCTCGGACTAGAAAGCAAAACATCTCAATCAGCCGACTTGTTCACCGAATGTATATCAGCGCGTACCTTGAGAAATCCGATGTTTGCCCGAGTGTGTTGGGAAATCGTTTGCGCTTCCATATCATCGTCGCCGCCGCCAGAGTTTCGGACTAGCGAAAGGATGACGATCTGTATTATCGTTAGCCGACAAAAAGGCTGTTCAAACACGCTCAATAGCTGCCTACCTTTCCTTCTTCTCCTTGGTAGTTGTCGACGGTCCGTAACCTGACCTACAAAGTTGGACTGGTTAGACACGAGCCGCATCACTCGTGGACGAAAACAACATACTCGGCTCGTCACTTTGACATGCTGGATGGATCCGCCCAGCAGACCGTCATCGGCGTCCTCCTGGTCACCTTCGCGATCGTCGAGGGCGTCTTGGTCCCGTTCGTCAATCACTACCGCGACTTCACCAGCCAATGCATCTCTGAGTCGAGCAAGTTGACCCAAATATGCACATAGGACAACAATATCGCCCTCCGCAGAATAACATCCCTGTCTAGGAGAGGGTAAGCGCGAGGAGTCTCAAGATAAAGATAACCACGAGTCAGCCTACCGGAGGAGGTAGAGCACCAGGTCTCGGATCATTTCGACCTTGAATTCCAGACGTGAGTCCCGTTCGACGCTCGAACGGACTGTATCCTCACCTCGTACACGTTATATTTGCTCGCCGTGTCGTCCATCCCACCGTTCTCCTTGTGGCTGTGGGTGACGAAGAACAGGTTCTTCACAATACCACGAACGTCAGGGTACGATTTCACCAGCTCGTGATCCTGCAGTCCCTCGTACAGCGTATTCCTGCCCATGTTTAGGTAACTCGGTCGACTCTGATGAATGTTGAGATACACACCTTATAAGGCTCGATATCGTAGGGCGCATTCGACGCTGCACGTCGATTCGGGACATTGGCAGACCAGACGTCGCCAGGCGTTCCATAAGCGACATGTCGAATCTGTACAGTTTGCTCCCACGCGGGTGATCCATCGATAGCGCTGAGAAACCAAAGTCAAGCGACGTATGTGCGTGTCACATTGCAACATACCGAAATTGTTCAGGTTAGGACGCAGTTGAAGAGGATCCCCAATGAGAATAAGGTGCTCTACCGATGGCACAAGGCTCCCCAACACATGGGCCTCGAGTACCTGCCCGGCCTCCTCGACCATCAGTATCTTGGGAGACAGTGACTAGTACACAGCATCAACATCATAGACGAGATGATTCGCAGGACGACGCACCTTGAGAAGCGTTCCGAGTTTTGCTGCGCCTGTAGAGAAGACGCGTCAGAAGCTGAATCGTATGTATCGACGCTCGAGTACCTGTCGTAGTACATCCAATGATCTTGACGTTCTTCAACAAATCACGTCGAACCTGTATGCATATACTTTCAGACGAGAAAACCGCCGAGTCACGCGTGACCCACCTCTTCTTTGATCTCATTGTATTCTTGTACTTTGTCCGCGTGCCTCTGTCTGAGTCGGTCGAATTCGTCTTGTTGATTGCGCTGCATTTCTGTCCGCGCCTGTTCGATCCAGAATGCGTGAAGTCTTTGCCGTTCGGGTCGACTGAGGTCCCAGACCTCGCCCTCATCTAGAAGCGCCTCCACCGTCCGATTACCAAAAGGTACCCTTGGGATACCAACTTCTCCGAGGGCCACGAACAATCCCACTGGATCATTGACATAGTCGGCATAAGGGGCCTCCGTCTCCACGATAGGTGGAGACGGGAGAGACGGTTCGGGCGGCGGAGCGGGCGCTTTCGCTTTCTCTGCCTCTGGGACGACGTTCGAATTCGGAGTATGAGAAAAGTCGGCAGTCATCCAGCTCTTTTCGGGGAGAAGCTCAAAGCTTTCCTCGTCTGACTCATCGTCCTCTTCTTCCAATGTATCCGTGTCTTCGGCATCCGCAGTGGTCCCGGCCTCCAGGATCACAAAACGGTTGGAACTAGCGGAAGGACCAGGTTCGCCAGGTTCAGTGTGTGAGTTGCTCGTCTGTGGGATGTTGGAAACAACCGGATTGGTGATCGTTTCCAGAAAGTCCAGATCGCCACAGTTCTTCCAGAACGCGTATATAGAAGTGTCCTCTGTGATCACCTTGCCTTTGCGACCCTTTTTTTGCCACTTTCCTCCAGATTCAGAATCGTCCTGAGAAAGGTTCTTGGCAACGCCGATCCATGCGGGTGGATCAATAAAGAAAACATGGAATTCGGGGTACACCAATCCAAGATACTTGTCGATTTCCGACGAATCGGACTCGAGATCGATCTTGTGCATGCGCTCGATCAATTTGGTGATCTCCGTTCCAACAGACTTGAATTCGCGATACTTGGAATTGTGTGTCTCATGGAGACGGGACTGTCCAGCGACCAACTCCCGGGTTTCGATCGAGTACTGGGAGATGCGCTCGTCGGATGTACGAGAACCCAAGCGAACAATGTCTGTCGTGATACGTGCATCAAGGACGGAGCACAACATGTGGTCGAGTGCATGATTCGTGAACGCGATCATGAGGATGGGGCCAATGTTATTCGAAATGAGCACACGCAAGAGCTCGACACCCGTGTAGCTCTGAAATCAAACGCGCCCGAGTTATCAGTATACCGAGTATGTTGGCGGTTTAAAAACGTCACCTTTCCGGTGCCAGGTGGTCTGAGCACAACATTAACGACTGAATCGATACTAGACATCTGACTCACCCCTGAATCAACACGAGTTCTCTGGTCAATGCGGCGATGACAGAGTCAGCCTGACTGGGGTCAAGACGACTGGCCCGACGCAGCTCTGCTCGGGCACGGTCGATCGAGCTCTTGTCCGACACGCTCATCCGCAAGTCGTCCACCTCGGCTTCTCGATCAAAGAGGGATGACAGCTGAAAGTTGAAGCCTGGGAGCCGCGTATACTTTGGAGGGTCGATGACCGAGGTCCTCAGGTAATCGGATGGATGGAAGACGAGATAACGGGAGAAGGGTATAATCTCAGGCTCTGTTTTAAGGGCTTCGAGGAACGGGCGAATGGCTTCAAACAAGACGGGCGACTCGATGAGTACCTTGACGCCATCGAATGAAGAACGCCCAGTCCTCAATTCGGACAGAATGCGCAATTCGATGTCACTGTCGAAAAAGACGACTCGAATCTTAACGCGGTCCGGGTTGCCTTTAACATGATCAATCAATTCCATCTGCGAACTGGCCACGGTGCCGAGATGGACGGATATTCCCGTGTTTGTCTGCCAAACAAGAGCAACGAGCCCGCCTTGTACAAGTCGCTTGCCACTCATTCCCTTCCAAAA
Source organism: Xerocomellus chrysenteron (assembly GCA_038093415.1). Lineage (NCBI taxonomy): Eukaryota > Fungi > Basidiomycota > Agaricomycetes > Boletales > Boletaceae > Xerocomellus > Xerocomellus chrysenteron. Next base: position 34,028 of record JBBPSD010000141.1, on the reverse strand, counting down.
TGCGACGCGTGCTGCACCCTGTGGAGCACGAGCTTTGCCTGGAGGCGTCTGGACACTTAGGCTCGTGGATATTCCCCGACGGTCGGGAACCAACGACGCGAAGGTGACATCGGTGTAGATATTGAACATTAAGGATTCGTGGCGATCGGCCACCCCGTGATACTTTCCTCCCCCTTTCTGGAGGATCTCGCTGAGCCTTGTTTTGCGCGGATTCGCATCGTTCATATCATCTTGCACAAATTGTACCGCCCTCCGTAACGGCGCCCTGAAATTAAATGTTGGATACTGTGCAGGCAAATGACAAGAGGAGCACTTGCGTGAGCTCTTCTCTCAAGAGACGAAACTGGACGTCTAGCAAGCGTTGCATGGAGTTCGCTGGAGCAGGGTGTGGCGCATCGAAAAAGTTAGCCGGCAGAAAGGGTTGAGCCCGGGACATCAATTCTTGATGGGTTGGAGCGACACGAATGTCGTAGATATCCACAAAGTCGTTATCGTGTCGCGGACCATCCAGACGCAGGTCTCCGGGAGGATCATAGGTGCTATGCAGGGCAGCGACGAGACCTTCGTTCGAGGGCCCGTCTGGCCCGCCGAGTGCATTCCTGCGAGAATTCGAACGTGTTTGCTTTCCAAGCTCCCGATTGACGATCGCCTCCAAACGGTTCACTTTTTCCCTGAGTGCGTTGACGAGGAGATCGCGAACCGGACCTTCGACGCCTTGGAAGGGGTTATCGAACGTCGGCGGGGATGATAAAATTCCGGTGGTCCACCGGTCAAACCAGAGGCGAAGATTTGTAACCAGGGTGACGAGGCGCGGGTACATCGCCACGGCGTTCTTGAATCGCACCAGGCACCTTAAAAGTAATCAGAGATCTCGCAGTAAGATTAACGTTGACATACTCATCCAAGACGCCAGCTATAGATGCCAATACTTGAGCGCCAAACTGAGGGTGGTTCATCGCCAACCCAGAATCTCTGAAAGACTGATTAGCCGTGATAACAGTCATGTTGTTCTCGATGGTATCAGCCAGCTCTTTGATATTTTGTAGTACCTCGGTGAAGAGAGTACTGCATCACCCCTAATCAGTAGCATGCACATAATGCCATTCAAAAGTCCTCACTTCACTCGGGTTACGAGCGTACTCTTGACAACAAAGTCGGACGATAAGTACTGTGAGAAGTGAGGGGAAAACAGCCCCAAGAACAAGGAGCAGACTGACGCGTAGTATCGGCAGTATCCCTCGTTGGAAGGAAAGGACGTCACGGTCGTTTCCAGCGCGTGCCGACACTTGTGGCCAACGTATGATATCAATCAAACGGTGTAAACCGTTTTGCTGCGGGAGGGGGTCAAGGCAAGGTTAATAGGAAAGTCCAAATCATCACATACCGAGGCCATAGTTTGTAACAGGAGCTGCTCGTGGAAGTGAAATTAAAGTCGATTGTGATCATCGTCGCCATCCACGACTCACTTGACCATCTTCTTGGGTCTGGCAAACAATTCAGTGCGTTCGTCGGGATAATAAAAAATCGCATGTCGTACCCAACCCGCATTAGAGGCAGTGGCACTGTTGAGCGGTTTCAGAAACGCATAGACTTCAAAAGTGTGTTTGAATCTAAAGTAATCGGATAGATATCTCTTCAACGCATTGTGAGCTTCGGAAGGAGACAAAACGGAGGAAGGATCTGGAGAGAAAAACCCGTCCGTTCCACTGCCGCTCATTTTCGACAAACCTTGCTCCGTCAAAAAAGGAGCGACACGTTGCATAACGGTAGCGGATCGTGACGTGGTGCTAGACGAAGTGGACGCAGGGGCTGGGGTAGTTCTGTCCGCTTTCTGGGTATGCGCGAAGTGACAATTGAATTCCCTCTTGCATCTTCCTTGTTCCCAGAAGTACTTGCAGACGCCTGGAGGAGGATTCCCAGTGCCACTTGGACGAGAAGTGCTTTGTGGCGGCGCGGAGTTATCAGGGGTTGCAGGTCGAGTGCTAACGTTGGGAGATGAGTGTGCAAATTTACACTGATTGCCTCGATTGCAACCAGCCGATGTGTTGAAGAAACGACAAGGGCGAGACATTGCGACAAGGTTGTGTGAAGGAACGCAGTGGGGTCTGGGGTGTCTATAAATACTGAAATCGAGGTCGTGTATACAGCAAGTCTTATGTAATTCGAGCTGCTGGCAACCTCAAGGTGATGAGAGTGCCTGACAGTCAAAACACCAGACCTCGAAGAATGCGAGTCTGGCCACGGCTTGACAGGAACTACGAAGTTCTTTTGAAACGGGAGATTCGGAACTAGCTGGTGCTATCAACGACCGATTTGAACATATAATCTGCTGGGATCCGGGGAATTCAGGGAGGTGCAGTACCGCCGTGGTCGTGAACGACTTTCTTAAGGCTTGTTGCCAGGCCACAAAGGACAGCGATTATTTCGGGGAAAAAAATGCTGTTGACAACCTCGCCTCAGCTCTGAGGCCTTGAGGGTCGTCACGATACCATTGGCAAGGGTTGTTTCCGTTTACATAAAGTGCTCGGATTGGTTGGATTAGCCGCTTTATGTGTCGAACGTTTACTTGAGGTGCGCATGGGGTGCCTGCAAGCTTCATTCTTTGCTCTGCCTGGGGGAGCCGGGACATGAAATTTGAAAGAGGGGGGGCCCGTGTTGATCAAAGAACAAGACCAAGCGCTTCCAAGACGTTCGGAGTTTAAATCTGGCAAGCTCTCAGAACGAGATTATCAGTACTCGGTCCCTTGGCCCATTGTCTTACTCCCTGCCCGATACATTCCGTCGACGAACATTCGTCGTCCTTTCATATGATCACTGTCAGGCGAATGCCAGTGATTGTCAATACTTATAGTCCCATTAGTTTTAGTCGGAGAACGTCGTAGATGTATATTCAAAGTCAACCCGTACCGGATTTAAAGAATTCCGGACCGCTACAACTTGATTCTGAAATGCGCTGTTGCAAATGATCATCGCCGCGAAACCAACCTGCGCTCCGGCGCGAAAACAACGTTGCACACTGTGCAGCGTTGGCGAATCCATAGTCAAGCCTTGGCCTTCCTTGGCAAGGGTGCTCGGTGCCCCCCCACGTCCGCTTCTGCACTAAAAAGAAACGGGGCCAGCCGTCGTCGCTCGATTCCGGTCCCAGATTCGCACTGCTTCGTAACGGTGGGACGCCCTTGTGCCCTTCAGTTCCGAAGGGTTCGCAATCTTCTACACACCTCCACAGGTCCTTGCCCTGAAAAATGGAATGGATCGTCTCGAGCCTATCAACCAAGGTCGAGGTATGAGTGCATGCATAACCAAAAGAACCACGTGTCGTGATCCCCGACTCCAACGAACAGATACCATCTTTGGCGCGAATCTAGAGTCTGGAAGCGAAGGGAGGTGTTAGGGGACCCACCTTGAGATCCTCGATAATGCCTTTTGATCATCACTTGACTCGACTGACAAAAAAGAATAACCTTGAACGCTGCGGTGTGTCTAATTGGAGTCTAGTACAGCATCCTCGAGTGACTCGGAAGACTACGGATCACTACCTTATGCATTATAAAAAGTGTACTGTATGCGGCATTTTCAACAATGACTGCAATGGAACTTCGGGACATCAAATAGTGCACCGTCGACAAGAAAGCCGAAAACGGAGGCTAGTTTCACGAACACCACTCAATGCCAAGGTATCGATATCCTACACATCTGTTGGAAAAACCTCGCGTCATCGAATGTTTGGGATCGTTTAAACACCAAGTCCCTACCTCCGGGCCTCCCCTCATTGTTGCAGCTTCTGCCTTGATATACGCAAAAATCTTCTGCATCTTCTTCAAGCCGTCCTGAGACAAGATGTCCGTATGCCACTTAGGGTTGATCACGGGTACGGGTGACACCGCGGTGTAGGATTAACGGGTATGGCGGGTTCGACGTCAACGTCCCCCTCGTCAGCGTGATGGACTATCCGACACGATGAGCCCGTAGGAATCGATGTCCAGACATGAAGAACCAGAAAAAGAGCTGCGCATCAAAAGATTAGAAAATCGGTGACCTAGATACAGTGCACCATACCTGGCGCGTCTCATTCATGTTGTTACTGATGGGCAACAGACTAGCCCAACTGGGTCCAACGTTGAACTTGAAATCGACCAACAGAAGGGCACTCCCGTTGACCCAAAATTCTACCAGGGTCACAGGAAATGTAAATGACCGGTAACCACAGCCATCCCAAACTCACCGGATGCCTTGGGATTCGTGAATGTGATGTTATGCATGCCACTTCGTTTGACGTTAGTTGGGCCCAAGACGGAAGGTCCAGCACTGCGCTGCCATCGCTTTGCAGCTTCTGTTTGACGCATCCTTGCATCATACTTGTGCATCATCCGCGCTCCCGCAGTGCTGGCGACCGCGAAAAATATCACGAATACCGTGGTGAGTAGTACGACCATGACCACTGTTGGTGGAAGCCAAGGTACCCAAGTTGATATACGGACAAAGTTGAGGCGTTAATGCGCATGAGTCCGTACCGTGGAGTACCACGTGGTGCTGAGCATGCGGGTGCAGTCGGTCGCACAGGTCTGGTGAAGGGCGACCACAGATAAGGATAAGACACATGAGAATAAGGATGGGAGAATCGTTCATTGAATTCAGCTTCAAAGACAGCTGCGCCTTCGGTCGCATTACCGAGCTTCAGCTTTGATAGTGAAACACAGACTGTCAGAGACTTATTGGAGCCTACTGGTGTGGCACGTCTGGAAGACTCAGATTGGACATTCCCGTCGGCGTCGGAAACCGGAAAACCATACTTTCATAGGGACTTTGGATTAGCCAAACAAGCCACAGCTGATCTGGCCGAATAGAAAATGCAGTCCCCTATAGCAGAGACTGTACAGTTTATCAATTAATTCAGTAGAGATCGTATATAGGACTGGTGGTAGTCTAGGGGTCAAATCTAACTATTTGATTCTGTTCCCCATCCTTCGTCTGAGCTCGCTCGTCTCCCTATCTAATCTTGCTTGCCAAACTACACTCTATTATCTAAGCATCTCAACAGACTTCATTGCACCCCTATTAGCACTAATAGTGCGCACACCATGTACTCACTCGCTAGGCAGTGCTTCCTTTTATCTTCCCGTCCTCGTCTGCTCCTCCCAGTTCTGTCTGGAGGATTCATGTCCAACCACCATCTCAGTACAGCCAAGCACCACCACAGTGACTCGGAACCATTGACGCTTTGGTGTTGGATCCATGGTGACCACTTTAAACAAACCTTTCCCATCGAGATTTCAAAAACGAAGACTGTTTGTCACCTCAAAAGTGCCATCATGGCCGAGAGCCCAGTATTCTTTCGTGGTGTGGATGCGAGAGCTTTGCTTCTCTACAAAGTTTCCATCGTTGATGGTGCCAAAGACACTGAGAAGACCTTGAATGGCCTGACCTTGCATCATGAAGAGCCGTTACACCCACAACTTACCCTATCTCATGTTTTCCCGGATGCCCCTCATGAAAACCATATCCACATTATTGTCAAGGTGGCAATTCTTGCCAGTGAGTCCCATAGTAACCTTATTCCTTGTGGCGTTTCTGACAGTGCATTCCTGATGACTTGAAAGGGTTCCAGTCAAAAGATTTTTATGAGGTGAAGGCAGCCTGAGAGAAGCATGCCAACATCGTGAACAAGTTGGTCGACCACATCGGTAAATATCCGAATTGCTTGCTTGTAGTTTGACACTCACCTTTTTGGTATACAGTGCCGTCTGGAATCAGCAAATCCTTGCTTGACGCTCGAAAGGGAACAGAAGCAATTGATTACACAAGAGCTCGGGAGAGTATTAAGTTGTTAGAATGTGATTATAGGAGGTCAAGGAAAGAGTGTGGCAAGTAGTTTTTTTTAGGTGTCGTTTCATTCGAGCAGGAGAATGAATGAATAGGTTTTCTTGAGAATACAGGAAACACTATATACGAGTGGATGACACCGATGTTGCCGAGGCAATGTGGGATGCACCTTGGCACGATCTGGACGCGCAGTTGACGATGAGGGTAGCGTAGCATCGACCTTGGTATCAACCATCATACATTCGACACCAACAGACCGGAGAGCAACTTCGGATGCTGCATGAACTGCCGTCTCGACGCACATAGGGGTCACATCTACAAAGACAGAAAGTAGCTCGGGCTTGATCTGAACCAATCCGATCAACGAGGGACGGCGCCGGCTGAAATCCCCGCTCTACCGTCTTGGGTCTAACGTGAGCAAACTTTTTAACATAGGTCTTTTTTACGTATGGTGTCAACACCTTGCTCCATCGTGGATCTCTTAGCCTCACGTCCGAGAATATTGACCCTTTCCACGAGACGAACGCCCTCGAGATGGGGCAACCAATCTGCCACCGGCCTCAATGTAACCTGGTGGGTTCATTATGCATAACTCAAAGACGACCCCCTACTCGAACAAACCGATACTATCTTACATTACCTCGCGCATTCGTTCACGTCAAATCCAAGGCTCAAAGATCCAAAGACGCCCGCGCATTGCTCGTATGCACCGTCGAAACGCCCTCAGCCCTCCTCCCATCGCCTCCCTCCCAATACACCCTCCCCGACACCGTCCCCCGGGACGTCGTCTGGCTCACGACACGACGCCGGCCCCTCCCCAACGGATCCGCCGGACGCGTATCCCTCACGGCCGGCCGACTGTTCGACGTCGACACCTCGTACGTCCCTTCGTACGCGGGGTGCATCACGACGGACGCTGCGCCGTTCGACGTCCGCGCGTCCGACACGAGACGCGCCCCCGACGGGGCGTCGTCATACTGCAGCTTGATCGCCCCGTTGCTAGAGCGCGCCGTCACCACAAAGTTGCCTCCCGAACCAGACTCGGTAGTCAGCGAAACCGACGAGGTGATCTGGCTGTGTGTGTGAACCGACGTCAGTACGACTGTGCTGAAACGCAAGTCTGGACGAACCCGTTGCTCGTTCGCATGTCTAGCTTGGTTGCGTCCCCGCCCGTGCCGAAAAGGGACGCAGTCGCTTGAATACGCGCGTTGGAGGTGCGCAGAATCAAGGAATCAGAAGTGTTGAAATGACCGACGATAGCGCCATTGCTCGACGTCAACGTCCCCCTCGTCAGCGTGATGGACTAGCCGACACGATGAGCCCGTAGGAATCGATGTCCACGCAATGTACTCACGTTGGCTTGAATCGGTGCATTGGACGCGTTGAGTTCCATGTTTTCAAACAAGAGCGATTGCCATAGATCGCCGATCTCGTGCGCAAAGTTGCCGGCGTCTGTCGTGAATTCGTGGATGCGAAGCGGTGAACGCTCGGATGGAGCAGCCGGGAACGTGAACACGACCTCAAAGTAGAGTCGATCGCGCGGATTAGTAGACCGTGATGGCGTAGGCGTCTACGATTCGATCGATGGATCGGATCGGAATTGGTTATCGACGGGGGAGGGCGCAAAGCAAAAGACGTACATAGATGCCAACGCCATGTCTATTCCCGCTCTTCCGCAGTCGACACACGGATGCGCGCGCCAGCGCCCGTTCGTCGTGGTACGCCGCCCGTACGTCCACCTTGACGTCCCCCCGTTCGGTCGACTGCTTCAGCTCGACTTTTCCGGCCTGATACGACCCGCGCGAAATAAAATACAATGTTTCAGATGTGATGGGCAAGACGAACGACGTCTCGGCGCTCTCGGCAAAGGTTGGGGCCCAGCGAGGACGGGTCTGATACGACGTCCAGTTGAGGCTCCCGATCGATTCGACGATCCTGCCGTCTTCTGCCCTGGGAACGCCCACAGACCCGTCGCCACGGTGCTGTCATCGCAAAGGTCAACAACGCACTCTTTCGCGACCGGCAATTCAGAGAAACGCGCTTACGATACCGCTACTCGCCATGTGAACGATGGACCGAGTGAGCGTGAGGAGTGCAAGGTATAAGACGAGCGCGACTGCAAACGCCTTCCAAAACCTCTTGGCTGGGGACTGCGCTGGACGCTGATGCGGCACAGCAGGCACAGGGTGCTGGTTGCTGGGGTGTTTCGGATATGACGGAGGCAGTGGTGGAGGTGGCAGTCTAACGAGTGGCGTCGTGTGATATGAGGGGGTGAATGAACTGGGTAGAGGCGACTGTGGATGGACGGACCCGAAAAGGCCGTCTTGTAATTGTCCTGCAGCGTTGCCATCTTGCGGAACAATAATCAGTGGCTTGGAATCAGAGTCCTCGACGATGATCATGTCTCGGCTCCTGCGTAGAACAATGCCAGTTACCAGGGAGGTTCAAACGTTCAGATCGCTGCGGTTAATCAACTTTTCCCCCCTCTACTACGCCGCAGTACACGGTCTGACAAAGTGCACTCCCTTCCCAGCTCTCGCGGACTTTAAATGCCCCCCACACTTCCTGTCGGCGTATACCATGTTCAGGCGCTCTCCGACATCATAATGATAGCGCCACTACCACCTTTCTTCGTGGGACCCCACCGCCGCAATTCCAAAGTTCCGACCTCCTTCATCATTGATCAACGCCGCCCACGTCTCTCCAAGAACAAAGAACAAACTCGGACGGAACAAGGAGTCAGGGTGCCCCCGCACGGCGTCATCACCACGAATTCATTACACATTTCCAACCCAAGGCTTCTCTCCAAGTTCCATACCGCGCACGAGGCCACAGACGTCATCTCCATCCCGATCATCAACACGTCCTGTGCGCCGCCACCGCGACCCTGCCCAATATCGAATCACCGGCGCAGCCCCTCGTGACGTCGTTCTGATCACGCCATTCCATTAGCACAAACATACGCCCCACACGAGGCGTGTCGACAGCGACAACACGATGTCATACATTAATATAAACGAGCCTATCTCTATCTCGACACCTCTTTATGGGCGCACGATGCGCGTGCGTCGTGCGTCGTGCCCCCCCGTATGATGAAATGAAGTCATTTCGACCCAGTCTGACGACTGTTTGGGCTGATCGGGCTACAGCATTCATATTCGCGTCCCGATCTATGAGCTCATAGGGTTTGTTGCCACAGGGTCTAGCTTAGCCCCACGCAGGTTGCTAATTGCTCGGTACGCGGGAATGAATGAGCCCTGCGGGGAAACTATGTGTTCGTAGGACGTACCGCCCATCTCCAACGAGGAATGACGCGCTCTCAGGTGCAATGCGAACCACAACATTGATGTCACAGGTCGAGATGGAGAGATCATTATGAGATCACCTTTACACGAGTCTCGCAACGTGAAAGTGACTTCACAATGAAACGGAAGAAGGTTCATCTGTGTATGCTAGGACCTCCCGCAGATGAGCGAGATCACCCGATAGGCACATAATGCGGCCCGGGGAAGCAAATAGATACCTCGTGCACGACAGCATGCTACACTGAGGCAGTGCGGCGAGAAAATCACTGGACCGATGCGGAGGATGACGTATGCGCAGATAACGAGATAACAGCCAAAGCGACTCAGAAACAAAAGTCAAAAATACCATCGCGGGGCAGATCGACACATGGCGGGTGGAGACTCGAGCTGTTCAAAGGGAGTCTTCGTCCGAGTTAAACCGATATTTGTAGATGCAATAGCCGCAAATTGAAACGCACGGACCGTGCTTCTCGAGAGACAATAAAAGAAACCTGCTGGTCATGAGCGCGCTCGGAAATAGAGGGGCTCCGAGGCTACAACAATATGAAGTGAAAGGTGCCGACATCAAGGTCAATGTGCCTACCAGCTTCTTTTGTCCGGAGGGATTGTATACGCGATCGTGCCCGTCAAATCAACACGCAACTCGCGTCAAGAAAACGTATGAAATGCGTGCGCTTACCTTGCTATTGTGTCGCGAACATATGCAGGCTAGGAGTGTGAACGAGTTACGGTAGGGCATGCAGCTACCGAGTTGAAACGCTGAGGTAGCCATCAGCCTGCTGCGACGAGGGAATTCGAACCCGCGAAGGGACGTGGAATCGCAGAATGCGGAATTCTTTGCCCCCTCCCAGGATGAAATCACGTACACCAGGGCTGGAACTTGGAAGCAATATGGCCTGCCTTGTCGCGTCTGATTGTGGCGGCACATGCAGGGCAGCGGATTGGGAACACCAGGCAACACGGAGTGTCTTGCTGCTTTCCCCGAATATCGACCACAATGAATCCGAGACTGCGGAAATTGTTTCACAGTTTCATTTTGGCACACGGGTGTCAGGAGTCTTGAATGGAGTGATCCCTCCTTGTCCCCCCTTGGTCCAACGGTCATTTGCCGGTTGCTAAATTTCCTAGGAGCTCGGAGTCGGAGTGGCTGTGCAGATTAAGTGCGAAGTTTCAAGAAACAAAATTATCGAATTCTAGGTTGGGGCCCCAATACCTTTGAACCCGATCCAGTCGTGATCGGGTTCATCAGCTATGATGGACGTGTTTAAAATGCTTGCCGTGCTGTCAATATCAGATAAAATAGCTCCATGACGTTGCTACTGGGTCACGTATGTTTCTCCAGCCCAGGCCAACTGAAAGGCCGAGTGCCGGAGCGGAGATTGAAATGTAGTTGGCACCATTTCCCACCCCAGGACCCCGGAGTCCGCCTAATAGCGCGTACACGATCAGTACCGTGTTTCAATGGTGTTGCGCGTGTCGCGCCACTGTCAGGGGTGTGGGTAGGTAGCGTGGAAAACAGTTTTAATTGTGGGATGAAGATCATGGCAATGGAGGAAGCGATCAGGGAGTTGGGGTGTAAGCGAGATGCAAGGAGGGGTGATGTCAGCAGTGATGCGATCTGCGGTGATGGGAATACAGGCACTAGGCATGCTGTCCCGAGAAGGGAAGGGGTGCGTGCTGGCGGATGATCTATCTATGACGCGGGTGCGGGAGGCATGGGGACGACCGCGAGGCTGAAAAAATAAAGTCCGATGGAAGAATTGGCGCAGCACGAGCGCCGACACGAGGCAGAGACCCCGGGAGAGGGTGACGATACGAGATGAACATGAGAAAACACGCGACGACGTGCGACGACGTGTCAGCCGGTTTATGGCGCGATCAACATGGGCGGCGCGGGCACATGAAGGTGTCCCCGCGGGGGTGGGAGCTGTTGGTGTAAAAAAGCAGGTGCGGTGATGGCACGGCCGCGCGGCAGCCATGAGGCGGGTGATGGAGGCGCGGCGGGATGTAGGCAGTGCACGGGGTCCTGCTCGTCAAGTGACAAAGCGGAGTGCGACTGCGCCGATTGCAGGATGGGAGCTGCTAGGCCAACACTTTCCAAATTGGACGAGAAATCGTGCCAGCCTCGCCAACGTTGCATGTCGCGGGGGAGAAACGCCGGCCGAAGCAGATCCCACACATCCGCTGGCGCACCGCTGACCTTGTTCTTATCAACACAAGCACTCGTACGCTTTCCGTAAAAACGCCCCCCTCCTCCTCCTCGTCGACCCCGACTCCGACGAGTCATGTCTGTCTCCCCCCAGCCTGCCATACCCTCGCCCCCAAACGGCGCCGCACCCACCCAGTCCAACGCCCAGCTCGCCCAGCTCCTCACCGCGAGCTATCGCGAGTCCGACCACCTGCGAAAAGACCTCGCTGCGACTCGAAAGCGCCTCGAAAAGGCCGAACGCCTCATTACGACGTATTCCGCCGCCTCGTCGACGGCGTCACCGCCCAACGGCGCACACTCCATCCCCGAGGCCGCCCAGCGTGCCATCGCAGAGTACGAGGCACGTGCCGATCGCGCCGAACACGCTCGGGACGAGGCCGACGCCCGCCGACGCGTCCTCTCCGACGCCTGGGAGGAGCTCAACCGCTACCTCGCCGTCGTCGAGCTCCGCGCCGCCGACGCCAGGGCAGGGTTCGCCCGTCTCGTTGTCGAGGGCGGCGGCCAGCTCGTCCTCGCCCCGGTCCCCCTCCCCGGCTACTTCCCCCACCCCCAGACGGCCATCCACACGCCCTCCGCATCCAGCCCCGCCATCATGCTCGTGCCCCCGCCCTCTGCCAACCACCGCTCCCATCGCCACTCCTCGTCCCTCCACTCCTCCCACGGCATGGCCCCCTTACCCCCACCCCCACCCTCGCGTGTCAGACCACGCTCGGGCAGCTTCGACGAATCCTCCTACCAGCTCGCACCCGGCCAGCCCCCCGCAAAACGCTCTCGCCACGAACGCGACCATGACAAGGTACGTGGTCCACCCACCCTTGCACCCGATCTAACGTCACCCCAGTCCCACCCGCGCGGACGACCCCTCGACATCGATGTCCACCATCGCTCCCATCTCCCATCGCCACATCTCGCGCTCCAGCCCACCCTCGCCGCGCCACGTCACTCGAATCCCCACGCACACTCGAGATCTTCCTCCCGCTCCTCTCAGCGCTCCCTCTCGATCGATGAGATGCTCCTCGAAGCATCCACAGACGACCCCCGTCCCCGCGGCGAACCTCAGTCCCCACGCGCCGTCATCGCACACCACCAGCACCCAAATCACGCCCCGACGCCCAACAGCCAGCGTTCGATCGTGGGCCACATCTCGAGCTCGACGCCAGGCCCTCTCGAGCAGCCCGGCGAACAAAGAATGTATCAGACCCACATTTTTGCGCCCCCCGTCACGGGCGCGCCGATGAAAAAGGGAAAACCCGGATCGACCGCGGCTATCAGTACGTACTTTGATGTCACACCGCCGCGTGGCGCTGACCTCGATTTAGTCGCCAACGGATCAAGCGCTCTCCCTGCACCACCCATCACATCGACCACTGCGCTGCCTCCACCCACGCCGACGACCGCGGTCCCTCAGCCCACGGCACCTGCGCCGGCCGCGGTTCCCCACCCTCATACGTCATTTCCACCCACAAACGCCCAGGGTCAACGCATTTGTCGGCAATGTGGGTTAGCCGGACGGTACAAGGACGGAAAATGTGTCGAGAAATGGGGTCCCGGACCCGAAGGACCCGGCACAGTATGTGACCGGTGTCGAAAGAAGATGAAACGCGTCGAACGACGGGGCACGATAGAATCCCAGAACCAATCACAGGCCCACATTGCCCAGCAGCCTAGCCAGGGCAGCCTGGCGCACGCCCACTCGATGCCCGCGCATGGGAGCCGAGTTACGCGCACCGACACGATGCCCGTGACCGTAGGGATCGGATCGGGGGGAACGCAGCTCATCGGACATGCGACGCAGATGCCGTCGTTCATTTCCAAGGACAGACGCGATCGAGAACGGATACCAACGTCATCGCTCGTACCTTCCCCTTCGCACCCCTCTCGTTCGGGCGATTCGCAACGCGAGCCACCTTCCCCACCCGCCATCGCCACGTTGCAGACTGATGACGACGACTCCCATCGACGCGGAAGCGCAGATAGGGGACGAAGACCGATGAGCTCCGGTAAGATTCATTGACGCCGCATTTGGCTCGTCGATTATCGCCCCTGTTCGATCGCATTGATCTCGCTCCATTTCTAGCTGCTCCGCCGCTCATCAAACATCTTCCATCCCCCAGCCACTCACAATCGCAGTCAAATTCCCGCCGTGGGTCAGACGAGTCCTCAGCGGACGCCGAGGGCGATCCAGATGCGGACGGCGATGCGGACGCGGACGGAGCTCCTTGAGGCTGTCCACGCCGCAGAAAACCGAAGTACGAGTATGAAAGCAGAGGACGAAGAGAACGACGATTGACGTATCATGCTTCGGATCCAGACATTTGTCCGTAGCTCGGAGATTCTTGGTTTTGGGTATTGGGAAGGGGGAGGTTCCGGCGGAGATGATCACAAAGAACGGTTTCAAGTATCCACCGAAAAACTCACGTTCACGTCACATCAAGCACACTGTCGCATTCGCATTCGCATATATACGCATCCAACCCCGCAATCGTGTATCACATCGTCCTGCCGACGTTCTTTGGTGACCATATTCCTCTGCACCTCTCCGCTGTCCGGAAAACAAAAAATGGACTCTTTTTCTAGAGGTTTCTCGTTATGTGACGCCACTCATGATATGGAATAGCTACGTTGGGTTTGGGTTCCTTGTGTTACTACGCTCTCCTCTTTCTTTCTTTTTCTTTCATACGATCATAGTCGCGTCCCTTCATCCGTCCTTTTCTTTGCGCGCTCATGTTATACGCGCCCATGCCCGCTGCAAGCCCATCACTACCTACACCGACGCCCTACCGATTACACGTACGAGGACACAGCGCTACCGATGGACGCGCATCGCGTTCTCCTGCCATACACCCGAGCACGAAAAAAAGACGTAATGTGTACTATACCCCTGTTTTTTCCATCCATCGCGTTTTGGGATCGCATCAAAGCCGTTGTCACGCCCTCCATGTGCAGCGTGGTCGCATGATGGCACGATGCGTGATGGCGTGATGCGGGCGGGAAGAGTGCGGCTGATCGTGCGGACACACGCGATTCGGTGTGCCGGCGGAAGCGGGCGACGGTGCACACGTGCGTCGAATCGGGTTGAAACACGCGCGATACTAGTAGTGCCGTGCTGCCTGACGACGGGCATGGGTCATGGTATCCGTAGGCTAATTACGCGTATGCGGACCGGTACCCGCGTCGATTCGGAGATGGGGCGCTCGAGCGACGTCCTGGCATCCGCCCTCGAGAAAAAGGGCAAGGAAGGGCTACATAGCGATGTCCAGACTCTGTACTGTGCTTATCTGTAACGTCATCCCGAGTCTTCGGCGCGGCAGATCGGCGACTGGAACCGTACTGGCAATTACAATTTACAGCTTGCCAGTGTGGCCCCACCCACGACCCGCAACGCCGAGGCTCCAAGCTTTCCAATGAACCTTTAAGATCGAGATCGAGGGTTAAGTTGTACCTTGGACCGCGGTGGAGCGACCAGGGGGTCGTACCTTGTCGCTCCCGCATTGACACTCGGGTACGAATCGACTTCCGAACCTCGGAGTGAGTGGATCGCCAACGGCGCGTGTGGATCCCAAACGTCACGGCGAGAACGTGTTACCGAGCCCTGGCGGTGGAGGTCCCTGGGGGATAAGTACGCAAGATATCACGAGGAGGGTGCGTCGTACGTACCCGTAGCGAACGCGCCCAGCGGCTACTTGGCAATCATTGGAGCCATTTCAATAATGGAGTGAGACGTGTGGTAGTACGTCATGATGCTACCGAACCTGGGGCGTCCCGGTCAGCCCTGGCCTCCCTGACGAGTGCACGAGATTCGAAAACCTCGGAGGGTTCGACTACGTACGTACGACTGCGAGCGCTCTCGCTGAGCCGTTCGTCGCTCCATCATTCTTCGAGTATCAGAGCCAGCGATATGGTGGCCCCCCGAGGATCCATCGATCGCGGCGTTCGGACGCAAGGTGGGCTCTAGCTTCTCGAGTGGTGCCAGTGCGAATCACGGGTCGTCCGGCGTCGAGTGGGGCCGATGCGAGGCGCGTGGCCGCTTGGCATGACGCGTCCTTTTCGTCAGTTTTTTTGGAAGCCAAGAAGCACGTGGGGGTACTAGTGGAACGCCACGGGGACAATGGATGATCGTCAAGCGCGTGCCAACAGTGACGTGCGCCTCCGAGTCACCCATGCCAGTGACACTGAAACAGGCGAGAAAAACAAGAGGCACTCGTACGTCGTGTCCCTTTTTTCATAGCGAATGAGGTGTTTCCGGGTCGTGTCAGGGGTCCTCTGTCCACTTTAAAGTGAATGGGGCAGTGGTGTTTTGGGACCCGAGCAAGCCTATCATGATAGTGGACGCGAGACTAGACGCGCGCTCCGTGAAAGGTACGAGTTTGGTGAACGATCCTGTGGTTGCAGGCGCTCGTGGTCAATGTGGGTATTGAAACGGAGCGCGCCGCGTCGCGACAGGCCCGAGGGCAGCAGGAGCCTAGTAGTGAAGGCCTCGGAGTCGGGAGATGCCGGAATAGCACAAGGCGTGACAGCAGAGTAAACTGAGTTCTGCATCGCTCGAGATCAGTGACGAGGTTTCGAAAGGTGCGATCGTTCGAGACTAGTTACGAGAAGTTTCCAGTCAGTCAGTTGCATTTCTTTCATGTCTCATTCTGACTTGTCTAACAGGAATTCAAGCGTGGGCGTCGTACAAAGGCCCTGGACTGGCCATCCTCCTGTATGGACCTCAGGCTGTTCCGCGGTTTCCAAGTTAGGTAAGCTCCTAGTGTCAATATCACATTTTTTCAGACTTGAAGCGCGGACCATTTCGTGACGTGTACGAATCGGAGCTATGTTCTTTCCGGGCCCTATATCTCGTCACCACATCCAAGAATATGTCATTCCTACGGTTCGACATGAATTTTTAGCTAGGAGGTGTAGAGTCGATCCAAAAGCCAGCGAGCCTGTTCGGGGTCGCAAGGTAGCTATCATCGCGCGATGATACACGTGGATACCGTCAGCGAGCGCTCAAACTCCATCTAGGTCTCTCCCGACCGACCTTTGGCCGCAGCTTCTCTTCGCTCTACTGATCACTGTCACGCACCGACGAGTCACGAACGAACAAATATGTGCGCCTTGTACTTCGCGCGCGAGCGGGCGACATGAATTGCACGTCTCACACACAAGCTCAAGCAACGTCGAGAAGCCGGGGGTAGCTTTGGGGGTTTCCATGACGATCCCGATTCCTGACTGTCTGCGGTGGAATTCCAACAATGTCCGTCGGCCGACGACCTCGAAGAGAAGCAAGTTTAGTCCCCTTACGAGCGTTAGGCGGACGAGAACTAGTCGGATTATAGACGTTATACGCTGGGTCCTGAGGTTCCCGAGTTCAGAAGGGTTTGCAGACCGTAGCGTCGCGCTTTACACCTTCACCTGGTTTCAAAGTGGTGTGGCTGACAGGCATAATCAGTGGAAGATATTTCTGGTTTGTGTTCAGCGCTCCCGACCAGCTACAAGGAAATCGAATATCATTGATCGATTTCGCATACTCAGGCTGTCCAAATATGTGCACGAGGTTACCGCGAGGAAAGGCGAATT
The DNA here is from genome assembly GCA_038093415.1 of Xerocomellus chrysenteron. NCBI lineage: Eukaryota > Fungi > Basidiomycota > Agaricomycetes > Boletales > Boletaceae > Xerocomellus > Xerocomellus chrysenteron. The sequence goes on along the minus strand of JBBPSD010000141.1, from coordinate 17,132 downwards.
CGAAGGATCAGTCGTTTGCAGGATCCTGTGCTGATGGGTTCAAGTTGTCGACATTGCAATCAGCTTAGACACACCTTCATGGCATGGCACCCAATATCCATCAACTTCACACGCGTGCGCATCGTGTTGGCGATCACACCCTCGAGGTTCCCTGTGCCACTGCATTCACTTGCTTCTGAAGCCCCTCAAGCCCCTCAAGCATCTCTTCCATTTCTTTGAGCGGCCCAAAAAAACACATTTACAAGCCCTCCACCATGCGCGTATTGCATTGGTTCAGCCACGATCAATGATGGAACAAGATACTCACCCCTCTGTGATCGACTGGCTGGGATCAACGAGTGGCTCGATCACTTACATTTTCTCATGTGGCTCTCACGGTGACTCGTCTTCTTGCTAGAAGATGGATCGCCTACTTCCCTGCCCCATCTTGGACGAAAAAGTACACCACCGTCTTATTGACACGTGTAACTAGGGCTCCTTGATCCGCCACGTTTTAGTGGGGAGCCCACCCCTGGCATGTCATGCCCAAGAATGCTGGAGGTGATCAGATCAGTTAACAATGTGACCTGGGTTAATGATGCAAGGTAGTTAATGTGTCAAGAAGCGGAGCCCCAGACCCAAAGTGTCCAGAATCATTTGCAACCGTGGCGAAAGAAGATGGAATTTTCCGTCTTTCTTAGGCGCGTTGTCTGTAAGGACCGGTCGACAGAAAACATGGTATGTCTCCAAGTAACATATCCACAGCTTCGTTCTATTTTGTCCGTCCAAAGACCCACGTGACTGCGATGTATTACTTAATATACTTGGACAACTTTATGATTCTTGAGAATGGGCGCACCCAATCATGATTAGTGTAATCGGCCCCCAACTGCAAACCTACAACGTGCCATGTGCTTATCAAAACTTGGGAGGAGATCGGTATCCCAGGCTGTCAACGCTCGAAAAGCGCTGGGATTTCGCGAACTAAGCTCCGAACTTGGGCAGATGGTCAGTAGCGCACGCACGACAACACGACTTTCGCTGGCAGCAAAGACGGTTTCATGTACATACTCGGCCCAAGGCTGGCGGTGGCTGCGGTGGCTCCAAGATGCCAGGTTCACGCTCAGCAGGCGTGCTATTGCCTCGGATATAACGCGGAGTGTGACGGGGAATGAAATACTTCTCACCACACTACCGATACTTGCACTTCGACAACTCCAATCTTGTGAGTGATTTTCCGAATGAAACAATGTCCAGAGGAGCTCAGACATTTGCATACAGGTCCAGCAGATATTGATCGTGATACGTAAGCATGTGAACTTCATGCCGTGGACCCTTCAGCGTTCTTGGAACCGATAAGTGCAATCAGGAATTCCGGGGTGCAATCTTCCATCTTCCGGTTCGTGCACGGCCATTTCCGACTATTGCTTCAGAGTCCAGGCTTGCACTGAGCCGCCGTGTGAGCACGTGTCGTCAATGCGTGTATACAACGCCCATGCTTCTCCCGCCCACCACTGTCTTTCGTTCCCACCTCCCATCTGCTACTTTGACTGCCAATGAGAGCTGTAAGGGGAAGATCCAACCGTTCGGGTGACGGCCAACCGCCCCCTGGCCCAAGTCCGGTAAGTGTCTCTTGCCCTCACCTCCAGTTTCCTGCTGATTCTCGACGATAACAGCCAGCGCCAGCGCCAGAGGCGAATCCACACCATCATAGTCCACTCAAGAACCTCTTTGCGCGCGGACGACAGGTACGAGACATCATCTCCGGGTGCTCGCCGTCGTTCTGAAGTGCGACTAGTTTATCCATGGGCTTTCTCCGATCCATCGAGCACGTTCGCATGGACCCAAGGATGATACGACGAGCGGCACCAGGGTACATGAGACATTCCTCTGGTGGTAGACGACTCGCCTGATTCCCATGTAGAATTCAACGTTGCTGACTGTTCCCGATTCTTCGAGAATGGGGACCGTGGGCTCGGACCGATCATTCGTTGTTGTACACAATCAGGTGCGCCGAACGTCGTTTCTTGTACTATCATATTCTTTACTGTTGCACCCTATTCCAGGAAAATTCGGGGAGCACTTCCAAGCATGGCGAGCAAGACAACGTGGTACAAGTCACCCCTCCACCAGAACGGGGTGAGTCAAGCACCAAATTAATACCGAGTATCGCGAAAGCTGTGGCAGACACAGGGGGGCACACAAATTCCTCTCTGCAATCGATAGACTACTTCGATGCCACAGATCTTCGACCGTTCACAGTCTTCAACAACATAATCGTCGGGGAAATGGTGAATGTAAGTTTCATGTCGACCCTTTAATGCTGTTCTGACAGGGATCGATAGATCCATCCACGTGCCAAAGCCGCCTTAAACGGCTTATCATGGGCGTCTCAGGTGTGTTTGACCTTTAGAGTATCTTTTTGTATGCTCACTCTGAATTGAAACAGACAATCATTAATCAAGAAAGTCGTGACAGATCTGTTCACAAGTTGTTGTGGAAAATCAGGGAAATATACGAATTCATGGTCACTGAGGGAGAACTCGACAAAATACAGCTCATGCCAGACGTCCTCGCTTCACTGTCTGAACAGGTTGTCGAGTGCACAAAATTCGTGGAGAAGCATTCTTATCTTGCGCGTCTTTGTAGGGCGACCATCCTTCGACTCTGGTGCATGTTTGAACCTGTTTCATAGGTACTCGACTCGATAAGGATGTTCTTCTGGAAACCGCCGCAATCATCCAGAGGTACACTGATTCACTGGACTCGTTGGTGGCGGTGCTCCGGGGTCCTGCTGCTCCGAGCACGCTGACCAACGTCTACCATGTCCTGGAGGATCTCGATGGACTCGGTGAGTATGTGTAAAGAAATCATGATAAAAAACCAATGTACCTTTTCGTCACTTTAGGACAAGACTTGCACTTCAATGCTATCCCACGGGTGGCTGAGGCTGGGCTGGACCCCACAAAGACCTGCCTAGAGGGAACGCGAAAGGAGGTCCTACAAGAAATCATCGACTGGATTTATAGCGGGGACGACGTTCAGCGTGTCTTTTGGCTCTCTGGAGCCGAAGGTACTGGCAAATCGGCCATTGCTCATACGGTAGCACGCTGGCTGAAGGAGGCTGGGAGGCTCGGATCATTCTTCTGTTTCGACATCACGCGGCAGGGTTACCCCCGCCCCGAGAAAATGTTCACGACGATCGCTCGGGATTTGGCCGACTTCGACCTGAGACTCAGGCAAGCTGTGGCAGATGCTGTCTCCACGGACTCCGCACTGCTGGTGGACATCCTGTTGCAGTGGCAGAGGCTGGTGCTAGAGCCTCTAAGGAAGTCAAGTCCCCATCTTGGTCCCGCGGTTCTTGTTATCGACGCCTTGGACGAGAGTGGGCCAGCTGCCTCTCTGGAAGCTATTCTCCATGTCATTGCAGAGGAGTCGACCCAGCTGCCTCCCAATGTCCGTGTTCTTGTCACTTCCCGCCCCACAAGTGACATCCGCGCGGCACTGCAGGATAGACCTCATGTCCGCGCGATGTCCTTGGACAACATACCTCACAAAAATGTCGAACGAGACATACGTCTCTACATTTCTCATCGCCTCCATGCATTGCGCGACGAACAGTATACTTTACTTACCACTAAGGCTGATGGCCTCTTCGAATGGGCGCGCATTGCATGCGAATTTGTCTCGTCTACAGACCACGGAGGACCATCTCCGGATGATATTTTCGAGCGCATTCTCTCTCTATCTGATGGAGGGCGTCAGTCACCGTTAGAACAAATCTACACCTTCATCTTGAAGGGGGCTATACCTGATTTACACCCGGCTCGGCGTTATCAATTCAACTCGGTAATGCGACAAGTGCTTGGGACGCTGGAACCGCTCCCGATGGCTTCTCTCAATGAGATACGACGTTTCTTTCCCATAACACAGGACCATTTTGATGTGGAGCCCATTCTGAGATCCATAGCTTCCCTTGTCACCGGCGCTACTGATCCGACCACTCCTGTCCGCTTTTTCCATACTTCCTTCCGCGACTTCCTTACAGACCGCGCACGGAGTGGGGAGTTCTTCGTTGACCCGAATGGCGTGCACCAGGACCTTGCAATTTCCACGCTAGCTAGCATGAAGAACGGGTTGCAGTTCAACATATGTGGGTTAGATAGTTCGTACCTACGCAATTCCGATGTCCCCGACTTGGCCCAGCGGATCAGGGAACGTATCTCCCCCCATTTATCCTATTCTTGTCGATTCTGGACTGCTCACGTTCGTGGCGCAACATTCGACACACACTTGGCAAACGAACTGCGTTCCTTCTTCAAGAATCAGCGATTACTCTTCTGGTTCGAAGCCCTCGGTCTCCTAGGCCGTATTGATGAAGTTCATGCAACGCTGGCTGCTGCAAGCAAACTGATTGAGGTGAGTGGACGGTCTATGCCAGCTATCTTATCTTAAACTGTAATTAGGGACATGACGAGTACATAGACACATTGACCATGATGCACGATGCACAGAAATTCGTCAAGGTGTTTGGTAGTGTCATCACACAGAGCACCCCACACCTGTACCTCTCCGCGCTGCCCTTCGTACCTGAACAATCCGTCTTGGCCAGACTGTTTGCTCCAAAAGTTTCCCGATCTCCTCGTGTCGTTTCGGGACGCGACGCGGAATGGCCCTCCGCTCAGCTTTCATTGACAGGACACGCAGACTGGGTTCGTTCTGTTGCCATCTCACGAGACGGAAAATGGATTGTGTCGGGCTCAGATGATTCAATAATTCGAATATGGGATACCGAAACGGGGTTGGAAGTCGGCGATCCTCTCGAACACAGTGGATTTGTCCTCTCCGTCGCCTTCTCGCCAGATGCCAAAACTATCGTGTCATGTTCATCAGACATGACAATTCGAATCTGGGCCACCCAAACTGGGTTGCAAATTGGCAGTCCTCTACATGGGCACACCGGTTCGGTAAACACGGTTTCGTTTTCCTCGGATGGGACCTGGTTCGCTTCTGGATCGTCGGATAACACCATTCGAATCTGGGACGTCAAGACCCATGCACAAGTTGGCATACTCGAGGGACACACCAACCCAATCAACTCGATTGCAACCTCGCTTAATGGCGAGCGCATCGTTTCGGGTTCATCCGACGGTACCATCCGGGTGTGGAACACTCTGACGTGGTCACTAGTTGGCGATCCACACAATGGCCCAAGTCCAATCAACTCGGTCGCTTTCTCTCCCGATGGCAAGCTCGTTGCGTCGGGTTCAGATGACTCCATCATTCGATTATGGAACTTTAGGACAGGCTCACAAGTCGGCACTCTCGAAGGGCACATTGACCATGTCACCTCTGTCGCATTTTCAGTCGATTCCAAGTACATCATATCAGGGTCAACCGATCGCACCGTCCGGGTGTGGGACGCTGCGACACACACACAGGTTGGAAGTCCCCTCACAAAGCACACTGGCAAAGTCAGCTCGGTAGCCATCTCTCACGATGGGAGGACCATCGTGTCGGGTTCCTGGGATGGTACGATCCGAAGGTGGGATACCAAATTGAGCCCAAAACTTGGCAGGCAGACGAGCTCAGTCTTTTCGGTTGCGTATTCGCCAGCCACGAAGCAAATTATTTCGGGTTCATTTGATGGCACACTCAAGGTGTATGATGCGGTGACAGGCGCGCAGATTGGCGGCAAGCCGTTAAAGGGGCACACCTCCGCGGTCGTATCAGTTGCCCTCTCGTCGGATGGGACCAGAATCGCTTCGGGCTCATCGGACAAGACAGTCCGAATTTGGGACATGGAAACAAAGGCGGAGGTTGGGAGTCCTCTCAGAGGGCACGCCAGCAGGGTCAATTCAGTTGTTTTTTCTCCGGATGGGAAGTGGGTCGTGTCAGGGTCAGATGATAGCACCGTCCGCGTGTGGGACATGGCGAGCTCGCAGACCAACACAATTCTCGAAGGACACAATGACGCCGTCAACTCCATCGTGTTTTCGCTCGACGGCAAGCACCTTGTCTCAGGTTCAGCTGACAATACCATCAGGGTGTGGGACGCTGTGATGTGGTCCGTCATTGGCAATTCGCTCACAGGCCACACGCAGCCAATCCGTTCAGTCGCACTCTCCCCAGACGGCACACAGATCGCGTCTGGTTCGTCGGATAACACCGTCAGATTGTGGAATGTGCAAACGGGTTCACTAGTCCGCACGCTGAAAGGGCATACAACCACCGTCAGGTCGGTTGCGTTCTCGCCTGATGGGCGCCACGTTGTGTCAGGCTCGGATGATGGCGCACTCCGAGTGTGGGATATCAAGACCGGGTCTCAACTCGGTGATCCTCTCCTCAGGCACACCTCCCGGGTCCGGTCCGTCGTGCTCGACGCCGAGTGGATAGTCTCAGGCTCGGACGACGGTACTGTCCGTGTGTGGGACCTTCAGTTGGTCTTGCGCGGGGACGATACCCACAACACCGATGCCATCTCCGCGTCGTCCATAGGTGGAGGAACGCACAGTTCCATCATACGGAGGGTTGATTCCAACATTCACCAGCGACACCACGTTCGATTCTCCCCCATCGTTCATCATGCCTTGCACGACCCCCCTCTTGTGGACGGCACCATAGACAGAATAGATCCCATTCGAGTACGAGAGGACGGATGGGTCGAGATCGTTGGCACACGTCGGTATCTTCTTTTCTGGGTCCCGGTTCACTGGCGGAACACGCTGTGGCATTATCCGCCAGCGAACGTCATGGTGATACCTCGGGGGGTGGAACTTGATTTGAGCGAGATGACGCACGGTAGTAGTTGGAAGGAATGTTGGGCTGAATGAGTCTTGTTTTGTCAATGGATACTTAGTTCGTACCGGTAGTATCTTGAGATAGAGGCGTGATCTCGGCGCCTCTGAATGTTACATTTTCGTACTGTGCAGGGTAGCTTGAGTCTACATATATATTCCCATGGTTATTTGTCTATTTTTCAGTGGTGCTTGGCACATCCCGCCGCACAGTCGTACTTCTATCCTACCGATATTGTACACTGGCGATTCAGTCATTGTGATACCCTTCCAGGCGACGATCAACTAAATAACATAGTATGTGAAGCACGAATGGCACGCCGATTTGCTGATTCAGCGACACCCCCTCGGAGCTTCGATTGATCAAGAATACAACAAACTTGACGAACTGCTGATCGTGATCTGGATGCCGCGTACCAGGTCTGAGCAAGTCAAACGTACGATCGAAATTGTCCTCGTCGACGTCACTCATCACAGGGACTGATTGGTTGTGGATCTGCTTGTATGTTGCAAGTACGACGGAAAAAAACCTAATTCAGCATCGTAAACGTTTTGGATGGTGGAATCTGCATGGACGGAAGTATCTCGGCTACCCCGCCGGATGAAGTAATTGATTTTACGAACTAGTATGCTGCCAAATTCCAATGGTACGACATGGTGATCCTTACCTTTTCAATAAGTACTCGAGGGAATGACACGAAGACCAGGCAGACACAGGAGAGCGCGATGCGACGTTAAGGAACAAACATTTCAGTTGTAGCGTAGTTAACCACTGCCATTCCTGCAATATAAATATCATAGAGAACAGAACACATCTCTACATAAACTATGCACATGCTGATCTCCACCATGTCTTTGTACATGCAAGGCAATCACCACCGTCGCTTTCAAGGGGCATCGGCAACAAGACCAAGACTCCCGCGCTCCACATGGGCTTTATACCCAAAGTGATTTTCGTTGGTGAAGTTCACCATTGGGTAGTACATTGCCTTGTTCTGCTTGCGGGCATTGATTCGACCCAGTACGGCCTTTGCTTCTTCGTCAGTGGCATCAAGGAGCTTATCAAGTTCGACTGCCGTCAGGATTGGGGCATTCGGATCCAACAACTCAGGGGCAACTCTGGTGAACAGATCGTTAGGTACGGGTGAGGGAAAATAAGAAATCAGAAAATGTACCTTTCACCGACAGACTTCTGCATCTCAGCATCCGTAGGAACGAACATGCGACTGCAGAAATCCATTGTTTTCTGCGATCTCAGTTTAGCAACTCCGGAAGAATCGCGTGTCACAGGGAACTCACCTGGAGCTCGTCTTCGGTAACAGCCTTGTCAGTGTCGGCTGTACCTTGGATGACTGGATACGACCCTACGTTAATGTCGAGCTGACGACTATGTGGACCGTTGCGTACCGGGTCTGATCAACTCGAACGCACGATCGAAGTTGTCTTCGTCGACGTCGCTCATCACGGAGAGTGATTGGTTGCGCATCTCCTTATATGCTGCAAGTACGACAAACAAAAACCTGATTCAAGCACGAATTAGAAATTTGGCCATAATCATCGTTAATATTCGGCTTCGCACGAACCTGGTGTAAGCTGTCCCTACTTTCGCAGTGTGCCAACGATGCGCATCATCCTCTGAGGCTGAACCGCGGATAGAAGCCGCGATTGTTATTGCTGCGGACAGGCCGCCCGTGACTGCAATGTGGACGCCCGACGAATAGAATGGATCTATAAAAGCTGTGGCACGGTGCGCGTTAGATTGAGGTGAAACGCCCATGCTTCTGGAAAAGCCCACGACTTACCAGCAGCGTCTCCTACAATGCGGAAATGGTCGCCGGCATACGAAGATGCCGAATAGCTAAAGTCGCTTGTGCTCTTAACCGCTCCGGGCTGTCCAGAGTTCCTGAGAGTTGCTTTCCCCAAAAGGTCCATTAACCCGGGTACTTTCTGAACTTCTTCGACGTAATGCGCTTGGAGGCTCGACACCCCGGAAGCACTTTTGAGCTCCTTCTTCTTGCGGTTGCTGGTATCCTGATCCAACACAATTCCGACGGAGGTAGAACCATCATGAAGGGGAATAAACCACGCCCACCCAGTCCCGTCTGTTCGCATTACGGGGTCAGCCTCAAAGTATTCCATACGGATAAGGCACTAACCTGGTACTGCCTCTACCCAAATAGCGTTCTCTCGGTTGGTCCCGGGATTGTAGATCCCAGATCCTTCCCAGTATCCCCAGCACGCAATGTTGTTCAGGCTCTTATTGAAGCGCCTGTTGCGAAGATACTTGGTAGACATGATCCCGTTCTTCCCGGAGGCATCCACCAAATAATCAAATGCTACCTGTCCCTCGACGCCACCACGCGATACCCAGGTGGCAGAAACGGGACGCTCGCCTTCGAACTGCACCTCTGTAACTTTGGTTTCTTCGACTACTGTTACACCGCACTTTGCGGCATGCTTGAGCAACAAGTCATCGAACTCCTCTCGGATCTGTAAATGTGTTCTTCCAGCCTGCCATGATAACGAAAAAAAAATCCATGCTTACAACATTCCAGGAAAAGCTGTTGGGGTCGCGTGCGGTGAAATCGGTGTCTGTGAATCTGTTTGAGTGACGGATACAACTACAGGAGGAATAGAACACACATGCTTCCCGTTTGTACTGATTAAACTTGAACGCTGCGCCAGGCTGGATCCAATTTCAACGACAACGCCCGAGGATTAGACGTCCCAGTAGTGTCACATACCTTGATGGTAAATCCGTGGGACTTCATGGTGTCATCTACGTCTATGAATTTCAAAAAGTGGCGAACGGACGCCAGCAAACTTTCTCCAATGTGATACCTTTTCAGCACCGTGAATAGTTGATCGCACCATTTCGGCGGGTAGTACGAACCTTGGAAACTTGGTCGCCTCCAGGAGCACAACCTGGAATCCCTCTCTTGCGAGAGCGGCTGCTGAATAGCTGCCTGCAGGGCCGCCTCCGACCACGAGTATCTGTGCTTTAGTGGGCTGTAATGATCGAATGAGACTTGAATGTATATAAAAAGGCGCGACGAAAACGTACAACTGTTGGGCTCGCCATTGTTTGTGGATGTGAATGTGAGTGTAAACTTGAGTGCGAGTGCGAATGTGAATGCGAATGCGAATGTGAATGAACTGCACGACTTGAAGGATCCTATATATACGAAATTTACCCTCCCAATGAATTGGTTGTGACCTCGCCGTTAGATAAGCGCATCATGATGGTCGTCGAGCGGCTCGTAACTGGTCAAAGTTCACCATCAACGCCACGGGCCCTCTCCTTCCACCCGCTGTGCTGCACGCTCGAGATAATAGATTGCCCGACTTGGCAAGAATCAAGCTGCTGTGGCACCGGATATGAGTTCGTATGGCTTCTGGGGCCCTGGAGGGCGATGGGGCGCGATATTGTGCCTGTCAAATGGAGTCTTCCATCATGTACCATGGGGATGCAGTGCTTTTCGCTGGCAGGAACTATCGCGAGTGACTCTTTGTTTGCGTGCCCCATCATGGCAAAAATCAGGCACGGTACCTGGGCCTGAACCCTAATATAGGCAAAACTTTGTCACCTCCAGGAGCACAGGCTAATTGAGGGAGCGGACGCTGCAAAAGGACCTACGGGGACACCTCCTATCACAAGTATCTGTGCTTTAGTCACTGGGCTTTAATGATTGACTGAACCAGTGGGTAGATAAAAAAAAGCGTGAGGATAAGTTGCCAAGTCCTTCGCCACTGCTTCCGAATTTATTCCTGGACCCGTAGTCTTGGCTGTAGTAGCGCTCCTCTTTACATAAATTGCCATTGGCTATGTTGTAAGATGGATTGATCGTCGATGAATTGGCAATTTAGCAAGTGCGTGCCGAAAAAAACGGATCTCCCATGGTGTGATCCATCATGCATCGAGCGCTAGCCCGAGCATGTTCTCCCACCAGAAGACTTGACACGCACAGCCAAAGGTCTATGCCACCAAGTGACTAGTCTCTTCGTTCTACCCGGTTTGCAAAGATTTTTCAGACATGGGAGACCTTACGGCCAGGTTTGAAACGTAAGTTGTAATTGGTTCAGCCTGTTCTCCTCTGTGAAACACTGGAAGAAGACGAAGGTGTAGTGCCACGGTGGGGCCGTTCTAGGCTTCGGGATGCCTTCTGATGGACGCTCGTTGCGAATGGACTGCTCTTTGAGTTCTTTGGCAACGTCCAGGAACACCGAGGGCCGCCCAAGTCACTGCGCTATTCGACGTTTCTCGAAGTGCCAGCCTGCGTCTCGCCGGATCTGAATTGAATTCCTCAAGGCAGGCCCGACGCGACTGGTGTTGACCGTGGCATAATTAGCTTCACCATCACGCCCATAAATATTCAACCAAGTACAAACCCATAGTCCCCTTGGTAAAACGAGGAAACATGGCTGTAACCTACCCAGCCCTCCCTCCCTTCTTTTTCCCTTCCAGTTACGGGCTAGTACTGAAGCCGTATTCCGAATGCAGTTCGTACGGTGGTGCACAGATACGATGGTGAATACGAGAACGGGAACCAGAGCACCGCCCTGAGCGGTGTCAATACCCACAACTACACTGGTGTGATGTGCCCGGGAATAAGCCAGGCTCGGAATGTTCCCCATAACGATAATGCCACCATGATGGTGGCGGCGGTCCCACAACAACAGATAATTTTGCATATAAACCATGTGCATCGTGTCAGGCCTAGCCTGACCAATCATTAATGACTCCTCGCACATTACTCAAGTAAGCGCACAAGCTGTACTTACTAGATCCTTATTCACACAGAATTGAATCCATTTGTAGTAAGTTATGCTACCAGAATTCGATCTGAGTAAACGGTCCACTGCATCAGAGGAAGCTTCAAGGTCGCGGAAAGAAACACGCACACACGTCCTTTGGATTATCGGTGGATGAATTCAAGTATTATTCAAGATCGACCGACGCAGGAACCAGAAAATTGAAACGAAAACGAGAGGGGTGGAGAGATAGCAAAGTTGACGTTACTCATAGCACGTACAGCTTTGCGCGGATTAGCACCTTGCACCCCACCTCGTCGGCCATTAGGTATGAATCTTCTACCCATCCCGATCTTTTCCCAGTGCCTGGTATCAAAGCGATACCTAAAATGCCACGCTCGAAACCATACCTAAGTTGAACTCGGTGACCGCAATTTTTTTCCCTAGACATGTCCTAGGGCCATCTGAAAAAGTGAGCGCGATGTACTTGCGCACTCTGGCCTAGAATTCCGTTGTGACCGTGGTCACATCTTCACCCCAGATAACTGCTGAGCGATTGACGGATAGGCTAGGACAGTCCCTGCGGCGATAGACGGGTTCTTGATCACTGGCAGCCGCTGGCCGGATCTTAGTTGGTTCCGAGATAGGAATTACATCATCTTCGAAAGCCAATGGGGAATCGCGCATTGCACAGAACAACTGTCCGCGTGATGGGGGCGCAGATGCGGCGGAGAATTTCATGGACGACGGCATCGAGATAGGGAAGACCAACAAGTTGATCGTATGTTGGGTCTGAACCTCGCTCGAAAAGTTCGTTTCTCCGCTCAATCTAGTGTTAGGGTTCCCACTGCATGAGCGTTGACGCGGGTACGGTGTGAATAGGATTACCGTCAAGCTAGCTGGTGTAGACCTAAGTCACGCTTTTCACTGAATGTAGGATAGGAACGTACTACGGGAACCTAGTGACGTGTTGGACCTGACTTGGCCAGAAGGCCATGGCATGGCAGATAGGCTCGTGCTCGTGATAGAGCACCATTAGATGTTTGTTCGTCACGAGGATAATCGCTTTGCGCACTACACACATGATCAACAATTAACCTTGAACCGCAACCCTTGGAACGCTACGATGACTCTTATGTACCTTTAGATTGGAAACAAAGAAAGGAGCCTGACGCAAAGGTCATCGTACAAACGGCGAGACGCGGCCTGCTGCGGGTTCAATTCGATTAAAAACCTGTGAGAACTGCAGACGCGTTCCCAGCAACTTTTCGGGAGTTGTGTCTTTTGGTGTCGTGTCGCGGCCACTGTCGCCATCATGATACAGCTTGGAATTCAATTGGCTAAGAAGGTCCGATTGCGACGTGACTCATATTTAATAATAATAATACTTAATGAACTTGAATGATGAGGACAGGGGAGGGGAAGGGGAAATAAGGTGAATTTGCAAGTCCTGTGCACAACAGAGGCCAGGGAATTAGCAAGAATCATAATTCGAGGGGGTAGTAGCAGCAGTTTGAAGCTACCACCATAGGCCATAGGTTAAAACGAGTGCCTCGAGTTGACCGGGGGGTAGACGATTGACAGTGTGAAAAAGAAGGGAATGGGCAACATAGCCAACTCGGAGGATACACTGGCAAGTCCCAGGCACTGCCAGTGTGCAAAGATATCTTCTACTACTGCCGACGCTCCACGCGTCTGGCCGGCCAACATTGTGGCGGAGATTGAACCTACATTGCGTTTCGCCGTTCCTTCTTCCACTGCCCCGCTTACTCCCTGCCATGCCCACCGCTTCTCGCTCACGCCCAGTGACTGGCTCAGGACACTTCCATCCGTTTCCCTCCTTTGTCTATCGCATCAAGGAGGCAGGGAAATTATTCAAATAATGGATAATGCGTGGCACTTGTATGGTTGCTTGCATTAAATGAATACCTAAACTAAAATCAGAAAGCAAGTAAGTGTGTCAGAGTGTACTGCGGGAGTGTTTGTGGACAACAGATAACATCCAGTGCCCGGTGCCCGAGGCCTGAGGCCTTTGGCATACGCTTTTGTGTAAGTCAACTTGAACATGCGTCACTGTCTGCTACATAATTCCTTGTCTACGCATCACAGTATCTCCAGCACACGTGGATGTACGTCTTTGAGGTGAGCTTGCGCATCCGAGCGATAATCTCCCCGTCAGTAGCCAATTGCATGTATTCCTGCGGCGACTTATGCTTGAGTAGAATGGCTGTTAGAGGCGAACGAGCAGATTCAGTGCGCGGGCATTTTCACCCTCCATCTTGGGGGATAAGGGACTCTGGTCGGCATCGGAGTCGCTATCTGAGCTGTCTGCCCAACCTTGCTGATAAACCTGGCCCAAGCGATCGCGAATCCATGGATGGACGAGGTGCAGTTCACCACGCTTCCCAAGTGAGAGGGCGTCCACAGTGTTGATCTCCACATCACTGAGAGCGGATATCTTGAGAGTATAAACGTTGCTGCGCGTGCTGCTCGATACCTGCACGAGTTCCCTCACGGGGAATATGATGCAGGGAAGATGCAGCGTCGGTCAGAAATCCAGGAAATGTAAATCTTTATGCTCTCGTCCTGGGGGATTGCTTTCCGCACGTGCACAACTCGCGTTTTCGTCTCTCCCTCTGCCGGCGTCGGTGGGGTGTACGCTAAATGCTTGTAAACAGAAACGTGCGCGGGGAGACAGCTGTTGAACGACAAACGTGGTCCTGTCCATGCGAGCATCGTCACTTCTCCTGAACGAGCCACAATTTCCTGGAGTAGGCGTCCGAGCGTTGTTACGCCTCGCCATACTTTGGCATCAAGTCGCTGTCGAAGAGACCGATCAAGGAGTACGCCGATCTTCGCGAGTCGTAGTCCGTGTCGATGCTAAACGTAGTTTTTCCCGCACCCCTAGATTGCTTGGACCAAAGTAAGCGATCCGGAGCGATCCCAGTGGCATCTTCCAACTCTTTCATAATGGCAGGAGACTTTTTAAGATTTGTATTCATGCCATTGAGGCAAGGTTTCCATTCTCCATCATACAAGCTAATCGCTCGGGAGTCGGGACGCCAGGAGCGCTTGGACTGTCCAACCCCTCGTCAACTAGACGCTCCAAAAAATTGGGGCTGCCAAGGAGATGCAACACGTGTCGCTCCATGCCCATCGATAACCTTCATGGCGAGCCGTTTCACAGAACTTGCGTAATTCGTCATTCATGGGTGATGAGCCAAGACCGTAGACTGATTGTGCGAGAAGTGACGTATCGGAAATAATCTTCGACTGTTTCTTGGATGTGTTCCACGTCAAATTGCGTCGCCATGGACAACACGAGTGTCTTAAACGTGGGTTCTGCTTCGAATGTAAGGACGCGAGTGCTGTGGTCCGTGGCAAATATGATCCGTCTGGATATCGACGAGTGCCGGCGGGCATCGTCTGAAGATATCCTTAATGGTGGCACCGATGGCTTCCACAGCCTTTTCGTTCGAAGGAACCCATGTATTGCTCGTTCCTCCTTGGCAAATGTCATCAATACATGACACTCATATTAGTCGTTGGGTCAACCGAAAGCCAAATTTTCGAAAGCATGGTTACGAAGCCCTTACTCGCTTCGCCATCGCGCTGGGCGCTAAGCAGTGTGTTATATTTCCTCCCATACCCATGCGGAGTGGAATACACTTGATCGCCTAAAGGACTCCACAGGATGTTGAGTGCAAACGTACTTCTGCTGCATCATTAAGCGAGTCTTCCCGTTGCCACCCGCGCTGCGCTACGTTTGATAAAAATACCATGTGGTGATGGTGGCGCCACGGCGAGTGCGATCGAATACAAGTATTGAAGTGCGGCTTCATCGTACTCCCCAGATTGCATCGTTCTACCGCCGAGGCATCCCGATGCTCCGACACACTGCTGCTTGAACACTGATGGCGAGTGTTCAATGGGCATTCAACCGAGTCCCATGGTGTACTTACTGCCTAACCAGCCACCCTTCTCATTGTCAAATGTTGTTTCGAAGTCATGCACCATCGTTTTCAAGAAGTCTCCAACCTACTTCATATGACGAGAGGCAAGCAATGCCTCGCATATTTGCCGGTGAATTCCGGACAACGAGTTTTCATATTTCCATTCGAATACTTTGCAGCACGAGTGGCCATGTGTGAAGGAGGCACTGACAGTTCGGAAACTTACAAGAAAGATAGTGTCGAGGGCGGGGCTTCTTCATAGACCTCGTTTTTCATTGCAGCCTTCCACAGAAGAATGTGCATAAATGCATCCGAGATTGCTGTAATCAAGTTCGCGATGCAAAAAATATACTCACCTGAACAAAGATATACATCCCTGTATCCCCCGCACGCCGTGGGCTTTATTGCGCTCTTTATAGCTTCCCCGTGGAACCCATCCCCGAAGACAATGATGGACTCAAAGGAGTAGCAAGCTCAATGGCATGTCATGGCAAAACAAGCAGGCTATGCGACTTACCTTGATGAGCTCGACAAGACAAGTTCTCTTTCGTACGTAGAGTAATCATTAAGCGCAGTGTCGATTGTCTGCATTGCAGTCTCGTGTTTTCCCTGCCGAGACATTGTAATGCTCTTTGCGACGTGAGCAATGGCAGTTGGTCGTCTGGCTAGTGACTAAACCCACGTCAGCATCTGCGCAACTCACAGACAAGACGAGAGTTTCCGCGTCCTTCAGTGACGCCTTCCATTGAACCACTGGCAGGCGCTCTGACGAGTGCACGGTTCGCAAATGCATGGCAAGTAGTATCGGGAGGAGATGAGTTGATCTCCTCCGTAAAAATTTCCTCTGCCCCTGTAAACCTTCCTTCATACCGAGCCACTAGCACGGAATTGCTGATCGTTATCAGCTACAGGAACCGCGATATGTCAGGCGCTTATACTGGGAGTTGCGGCCGGCGCAGACAGGGTCCTCGTTGTTTCTAGGAACCTCCTCAAACTCGCAGGCCGCTAACGGCAATAAGCTGTGTGTTCAACCGAGGTCGTGAAATACTTACAGCCTGGAAGCAAGCACAAAGAAGATTGTTGAGTAGACTCGGAATATGACTCGCCTGGTGTGTTAAGTGTCACTTACCGTGATGGTATAAAATCTCGCAAGGAGACAACGAAGACTCCAGAGGCAAATCGTGCTCGGGTGATTCGGGCCCCACAAGTGATTCAGGGCTCCACTCACAAGGATGCAACCATCGGACGAGAGATCAGATGGATAACAGAGAATCAGATCGGGCCCGACGTGGGTGTATGTGGCCGAGTCCAAGAACTGGAGGCCGGTACCCCATGTGAACGACAGGATGAATTTACCGTTGTTTCAAACTCGTCGTCGTCGTCGTGTCGATAACCACGAGTGGCTCCTGACATCCAGCAATGAACCGTTCTCCGCGATCATCCATCCACTTCACCCTGTCTAATCATTGGCGGCCCAGAAATGTGTATGGGACCTTGATAAGGATAAGCTCAACAAGATGATGGTCCCAGATGTAGACCGTGCTTTGGTCCAAAGAATGGGTACCGGCGAGGAGGTCACCAGATGGGGAAAACTGCAGGAACCAAATGCGACCGCCGCCAAGATCAACAGGACCCGCAAGGCGCTCCCCAG
>JBBPSD010000140.1:0-47766 GCA_038093415.1 Xerocomellus chrysenteron | reverse complement strand
TAGTAAAGTGATGCTGAAGGACTCGCTCAACCGTCACGTGGTGACTGTTCATTTCGGGGAGGGATTTCATTGCCAGGGCTGCGACCAGAATTTTTCACGGAAGGATGTGTACAATAAACATGTTGAGCCTAGCGGTGGGGTGTGTAGGAATGCGGGTGCTGCGATTGTGTACGATACAGAGCGTAGGTTGATCGACACGCGCCAGGCATTGCAACGAGGAAACGCGGTTCGTTATGCAGGTTGCTAATTTCAGATGCAACCTGGCAATGTAATGTCACGAATTCCATTGTTTCTCCGTCTCCTCTTCTGCATAACGATTACAAAATAGGTCTAGTTATCTTACAATGAGAAACATAGTCATTATCTCCCTTCCGTGTCAAAGTTTACCTACATATGATGTGGACCTTTATCACGGCAAGTTACCCAATCGGTTGTGAACGACAGATATTACATCGCGATGCACCTAGTTCAAGTTGGACTGTATCATAACTCACCATCAGCCTTCCATGCGGATTTGTTGTCGTGCGATGATGGTTGTAGCAGTGAAAGCAAGTCGGAACGAACACAAGTACAAGTAGCGAGAATTCCTGGATCTGATCAAATCTTGATGATAGTAGCCGCTGACAGGTTCTGACAACCGTAGTTGAAACCGAATCGATCGATCGATCGACCTCCAACTGTGATCGATGATCGTAAAGTGGCAGTGCAATGACGATGCGACGTGGGGTTCGCAAGTCAATCAGTGAGGCATATCTGAAGAGAGCAGCGGAAGACCCAATACCTGAACATCGAAGAAAACCACACTAGTATTACACAACGTTGTGGATCAACCGGACAACATTGAACGTCAACCGTGACGCACTGATGAGTCCTGCATAATACCAAGCCAGAGAGGGTTGACGACCATCGGAGTCTTGATTTTGAAGTCATTGGGTTCAGGATACCAGCACGATAGAGATTAACTGGACACAATTGTCCATAAATGTGCTGATAGGTTCAGCGAGATGGGCTCTCGACGCGGAGGGTACTGAGCAGAGAGGCAGATCGAAGGTAGCCAATGAACTGTAGCACACAATGATATCGCGACGAGCGTCGCTCTTACCACACAACTTTGGCCCTTGCCCTCTCACTGGCAGCCAGCTTCTTGCGCCGAGCGGAACTTAGACCCTATGACCTGGACCCTATCTTCATAGTCCTCATGTATCACGCCTGCACTTGAATGACATGATAGGACCTACAATCTATTTGAATTTGCTGTGCATTTACGGGGGTTTTAAGCTAGATAACGAGACCACAGGATGGCATGGAGTTCTCAGCCAATCACGCAACGCACGTTCAACGTATCCCTAATCTATCCAGCTGGCAGATGTGCGATCGCCTGCCACGCCGTGGGTCCGTATTTCAAGAAGGGATTATGTGCGGCGGGTGCAGTCCAAGGAGTGGTGCAATGAAACCATTGAAGGTCGTGGGATCCCCCAGAAAAACTATGAATACCCGTCGCTGCGAAAGGCCAAAAACGTATGTAATCTTTGCAGTTCGCCCAAGGACAAGCCCCACACCCCGCTTCAATGTCAACTAGGTGACCATCCGAATCACGACCTGTACGGAAAGACCCAGAATGTCACCACCAAGCTTTCCTCCCCGTCCACGGTGAGCCACTTTAGGCCCGCGCACTTGAGCGATTGTGGGTTCGTCAACGAGGACACGACGAGACTCGCCATTGAATGTATACAATCATTTGTGCACACATCAAATGCATGAGATGAATTGAATGGAAACCCGCCCTGACCTGTATGCGCCCCACAGAAGGCGTCGTATACTGGTTCGGCGTTGGGATTTCCTTACCTCGTCATCCACCCCTCCGTGCACCACCGCGCTCCGAACAACGCCAACACAAGGCTCGCCGCGGTCTCCTCCTCGTTCTCTCGCGCTTCCTGATGGGCTCCGTCCCATGCGCATGACAATGCTCGACGGATCGCTGACGGACTTGACAGACGTCGCCTGCAGCTTTGGGCAGCCAGTTTCTGAGCGCATACTAGCCACAGTGGCACAAGCGCTCGCATCGAACACCATCATCGGCATCACGAAAAACGTAGGGATCAACATAAAGAACATCATCGCCGCCCGAACCTAGCGCATACACACATCAGAAAAAAATCCTGTTCCCACGCTGAGGTGCTACCACTCACGGATACTACCCTCCCGAGGAGCCTGGAGTGCAGTCTCCGAGCTCTCACCAGGTTGACGGAGAGCTTCCAGCACCTTAGGTATTGTCTCACCATTGGCGTTTGCCCCAACATGTTCTTGACATGTCCTCTGTCAATGTGATCGAGGATTGCTAAAGAAGCTTCCCAACAACGGCCCATCAGCGCATGAGTCAGGAGGAATGACAACAATGAAACAAATCCCACCCTGATCCACCACCAAGGATCAATTAACATCTTCCGTTCCAAATCGGGAGAGCGATCATATTTCTCGTATTCACTTCCCCGCATGAATCGCCGCCGATCCCTGATTATCTGGCTGTTCGCCGTTTAAAAATTTACACCTAAAATTTTTAATTAATGATTATATCATCACTCCTCCGCGATGGACAGCCCACTCACGATCAGGGCGATGATCTTGGGCAAGTGAGGCTGGAACCGTTTCCAAGCGTCGAGGTTGGGGGGAGGAGGAGCGCCATGGAGCCTTCTCGGCGATACTATGCAGCGATGGCGCGATTACGACGAGGTCGGGCAAGAGCACATCAAGATGGTCCACGCCAAGTTCAGTAAGGACTTTGCGCAGGCCCTGTGTGGCACCTTATCGATCAACGCTGGAGGCATCCGTCTTGAGAGTCCTCAACAACTCTGGCACAAGATCAAGGAAATGGATCTCCCTGAGGTCCGAAGGTCTTGGCAGCACCTGCACATACCTCTGGAACGGGGTTTACGAGCACGATGGAACTATGAGAAAAACACTCGACAGGTACGGCACAGAGTAATCTCCGGTTTACCTCTCCAAACTACTTCAAATGTTTGTTGGAGGACGCTGGAACAAACGCATTCCTCGTCTGCTGGGTTTTGGATATCGAGTTTGACATTTGAGGGTGACAAATAAAGAATCAGAATCTTGTGAAGGCCGTGATGGAGAGGGTGGAAGAGTTGGCAGAGGGGAGGGTGGGAAGGAACCAGCAGTGATTTGTTGTTGGCGGGCGGCACTGTAGACAATTGGAAATCACAAAACCTCGGCGTCGTGTCATGCCGTCTATCGACGATTTGTTTCATAGAAATATGGTGAGACAAACAGGACGAACCATGTTTTGTACTAGTCTCGTCACCAGATCCGTTTTTGGACGCTCGGGGTTGACACCCGGCTGCAGCCGCGTCCTCAAAGACCGCCACTCCCGTGATTCTCGATGTTCCGCCCCAAGCCACGTAGTCGTTTGACTCTACTCCTTGAAGGTCCGGCTGCCGTGGTAGTCTCTTGTGCCGTCCGTTCTCTGCCCCGCTTCACCGATGGACGCGTGTCGCACAGCGCATGTTCTTGCCACTCGCCTTCGCGGAAGACATCCCAAAGTTACGTGTCCCATTGACACTGAGATGGAAGACATCAAATTAGGAAGGTTATGCCACGGTTTGAAGCATTTTCGCCCTTTTCTCGACACTTTTGTGCTGTGTGTTGCACCTGAGACTAACCGTGACATCCGACTTCCATGGTGATTTATGCAAAGTTGGGGGTTGCCCCAGGTACGTGTCCCCTAAATCCTGTAGTCAAGTCGAGTAATGTGACCACTGGATTGGCACCTCTCGTACGGACGATCTCCGTGTCGATCTCATGAGCACTCACCCGAGTAATAATATTCATTCGTGGGGCGGAATGATAGGCGTTGCGTGTACCGTATCTCACCCTATTCAGGATAACAAGTTGACCTTCTGACCCTCGTCGTGCGGTAAACGGAAACGTTCGCATGTTGCGAAGCTGGCAAGCGAAAAGAAGCTGATATTAGCAGAGGTGCGATCGTTATCAGACGCCGTAGCATAATCGCAGGGCCGAGATTGTCTCGATTGACGCGCACCTTGACTATGTAAAGGTACGGTGTGAGTACGACAATTTATTGTGCATCTTTTCGCCCACCCACTCCCTCCCCTCCAGATTATTCCTCGAGGGTGTCATACTGGAACCAAGGATAATCCCATTCCTACCCTCAAACACAGCGTTTACTGAGCCTCCTTCGGTTTGCGCCTGGTCACTATGGTCCGGTTTACTTATCAGAACTGTCCGGGTTGCGTTGAGCGTCTATCGATCTATCGACGGGACCAACCATGACTGCCACCAGTGGGTGATGGGACTAACTTCATTTCCGCGAAGCATGCCTGCGAAAACTGAATTCAGGTGGAGTCGCCGCTTTCAGATGTGCGTGCTCTTGGTCCCACGTATTATCCTTTTAGAGGCAACTTTGGCGGGCTCTGGCAGAAAACGTCCACGGAAGCTTCTGCCTGCCAGGGGAATCTTGGAAGGCTTGCGTAGGGGATATAAGTCGCCCAAGTCCGCCGTTCCTCTCACTACCATCCTCAACGCCCCGAAACCACTTCCCCCCTCCACCGCAACACCCAAATACCACCTTTTACACTGCATCTTGTGCGGCGCCGTGAATTTTTCTAGCCTTCGAAACCATACATCTTGTAAAGCTCGATGCACCAGCAACCCCCGCCGGTACCTCCTATCATTTCTTCCCATTACACGATATACAACACCGACCCGGATCCAGAAGTAAGCTCGCATTCTATTTTTGTTTCTGGGATTGCACTGAAAAGCTTGTAGCTGGTTCATGCGCAGTTGTACCACGTGAACCATACAATGGAAGGCCATCATGATGCTTCTGGGTATAGTCGCCATCCACCCCCCTTTTTTTCTTGGCTTCTAACAGAGCTGTACAGAGACGCTGCACCAACAAGCAGCCATCCGAACCAATGCAAATGGCTAATGGGCGGAATACCATGTGACCAATATTTCTCCACCTTTGACGACTTGATCGTACACCTTGGGCGCGGGCACGACGTACAAGGACCTGCGGAACGGAAGCTGGTCTGTGGCTGGACGGCGCACGGAGGGTCCTGTGGGAACGAGTATCGGAGACATGCATTCCGGCGCCATATTGCCACCCACCTCAATATTTCATTTGCGTGCGCCGTGGCGCACTGCAACAAGTCTTTCTCTAGGATGGATTCCCTTCGGTTTCACATGAGGAAGAAGCACACAAAGGGGTGACCTCCCCCCTGAGCGCTCTCTATACTATTGTACGTTATTGTCATACTGGCGTTCGTCCGTACTATAGTCACTGTTCATATTGACGCATCTCATAGGCGATTTATGGTACGAAGAGACCGTGATCTCGTGGGGAATTTCTAGGTGACAGGTCTGATAAGTACGATTTGTTGTCCTTTGGGGGGGGGAGATCTTGAGAAGTCGAGAAGTTGAAACTTTAAGGACCGCCATGTCTAAGAATGCAGTTGGAATTTATTCTTGCCGTATTAAACACACTTGCGGGGACGCTCCTGGAAGTTACAGTGCTTGCCTGAATTACATATTCCGTTCAAGACTGGGCCAAAATTATCAATATCGTGCCGGACGGATCTTGGGTGGAAATCCCAGATAAAACGGGGCGGCGAAGGTCTCGCTAGCTAGCTGTAGTTATGGAGTCGGAACAGGAAAAATTCCGCGGAGACCTGTCGCGTACCTTGGTAGTGGGCCAGCCAACGGGAAATATCAACTCAATCCAGTATGTGATTGATTCAGAGGACTCACTTTGCGGTCTATCCATGAGCCCTGCAAGCCGTGGATGGAAGCCTGGCCTTCGGAGCTGGAATGTCATTACGCAAAGAGACAGATGACGACATAATTTTTGTTCATCTGATACGAACGATACACCATCAGTTGCCGCAAATATCCAAAGGCCTGAAGAAACGAAGCGTTGTGCCTAAAATGGAAACATACTTGGTTTGGAGCCGTCACAAAGAAAAGGGACGAAAAAACCATGCCGTCTGATGGCTCACAAATGCTGCTCAACTTCACAAATGCGGCTACGTCCTACGACGTCCGCTCCCGTCGATGAAGTTATTCTGTGGTTACCCAGGCACCTTATAACGGCAGTGCGACAGGATCAAGCCAAGGTGACTGGCAGCCTTCCGCAGCCTCGCGCGTTCCATGACATGGACAACCGTTATGGAAAACATATCGGTCATTGAGCCGATGAAACAAGACGTGGAAAAAAATCGACCAGGTGCTAGTTTGAGCGGAAATGAGGATGGTAGGAGTCGACTGAACGGAGGCATCACTAACCATTTCCAGGACCGTACATGGCCCGGATCACTATCGGTCACGTCTGATGATCATGCATCTGATATGATGGGTAGCATCATCATTGGTATACCCAGAAAATAGACAAGGATTCGCGCTGTTATGGATGCCTTAATATGAGCGGGCAGTACATGCTTTCGTCTCAGGTCTATAGAGTATACGGATAGCAGGCCAGGAAACAAGCCCGGGAAGACCTGGTGCACCATGGTACGAAGGGATGCGCTATAGTCGCCAAACACGGCAAACGAACATTGCCAACGTTTCCCTTCATCAGAAGGTGCTCCGAAGGGGTGATGGCAGGCTGTAGAGTTCATTCCGACTTTACCCGAGCATTCTACCAGCATCTGGACCTAAATGAAGTTAGTACAGGTGCCTGGGATCAGAAAGGTGAGATCACTGACATTCCTTTTCATCCGCGGAAAACACATACGTTACATTGCAGTGCATTGGCAGCGGGTATTTGTGCATACTGTCTGATGGTTCGGAAAACTTGTTTGTTTCTTCCGCCGACATTCCACGGAGTGGTTCGTTGTCTTTCCGGGAACATATTTATACCCACCGTCATTACCCCGGCATGAGGCGACGACCGACATGCAGAAGCAAACCGAGCGTGTAACTTCATCGAGAATCGACTATGTCCCTGAAGGCGCCAGTGAACCAGAGGCGTCATTCCCTCCGGAATTGACGGCAGAAGGTGTGTCCGTTTGCAGTAGAGCAGACCACCACCACGATCAACTCCTTAGAAGGTAAGGACCTTTCGAGTCTTCAGTGTGATCACTGCTGATAGTTCCAACGCAGAACGCCGCTCGATGCTACAAGTCCTGGCATACAATCGTCAGTTTTATTTGAATTTTCAGCATACAAATCCTGACGTCGAGGTCATCGACAGGGGGGCATCGACAGAGGGTGGAACCTCCATCAACACTGTGCAGTCCGAGACCACTATAGTTAGTATTTCCTCCAGAAGACTCGAGCGAGGTAGCATTGAACATTCTCATCCAGGATGCTGAACTCGAAGCTTTTCTAATAGAATTAATCAGCCAATCGACAGGATACCACATATACAGTAACCCGACAAACCCAACATCCATTCCTTCCGCAACACATGCTAGTTCTCAGTTCGCCTCATCGAAAGGCCTGTCCACTGGTTCTCGCGCAGCACCGATAATGGAGCCAGAAAATCTGTCGTATCTATGCTCCTGGAATCCTCAGGGTTCAAACGCCGAGTGTAATTACGTTGCACCTGACAGGTCGGCGCTCCTTCGTCATCTTGGTACAACGCACCAAGTCTCTGGCGCTGCAGACACACCTGTTATTTGTCGTCTGATAGACTCCACAAAGGGCTCAGCATGTGAGGCGTCAATAAAGAGAGGGAACTTCCCTCGGCATGTCGATACTCATTATCCTGTACGCCATCATTGCCACTATTGTCCCGCTGGCACATCTTTCTCGCGCAAAGACAGCTTGAAAAAACACGTCAAGAATAAGCATGGATAGAACTCGTTGCAGACTCACCAAAATACTACCTAATTCTACTGCTTGCCTATTGCTTTGAGCGTTTCACATTCTATAATACTTCTTATTTGCTGTGAACTTCTTGACCTTCCCAAGTACTTTGTTTGGTAGATCGGACTGTGAAGTACCTTGAAGCAGCCCTCTATGTTACTTATCACCTAATGGCAGAAATAATACCAAGTGTGGCTTACATGTGGTGTTCGGTTGTGAACCGCCACGCGATATCAGTACCAAAAGAAAGACTGTTAATGCAGAGTAGAGAATGGTGTACAACTTGCTCACCTTCATACTAACCCTGCGATTTTCAGAGGCCAAACGTTACTGAAACTTGAAAATGAGCAGACCTTGATCGATGATCATGACAGTGTATAACTGATCAAAATGTAACGCTTTGCATCATCATGCTAACGTTTGCTGTAGTTCGGAGTTGAGAATGAGCCAATGCACTGGAGAAAGTCGCTTCATGCCTCAGGCTGGATGGGTGCACGTATGTAGATATGACTTGAGTACCTAGCGCGGACCTGTGTGTGTGTACACGCTGGAACTGAACACCAACAGTACCCATGCGACCCAAATATTATCAGTGCGGAATATAAGCTGCATCTGACGAAGCTGTGATCGTTTCTGCAAACGAATTCTAGAAGCATCCGACCGTCGCGGAACGCTCCTGCATTTTTCAGGAAAAGTGGGCTTGCTCATCCCCTGGACCCCTGACAACGCGAACAAAAGCTAACTGACGACCTTACTCTGTCAGCATGTATTCTAGTACTCGCAGTGAATTCTCGACAATAGTAACGCCTCTCCTCGTGCTCACACTTAACAGGTCTCTACGCCTCACACTCGCCCCTCCTATGACTCTGGAGTACTCATCAGCAGATTGACATCACTGGATCGCCCTCAGAAGGTCTGCGCCCGATAGCGATGGCGACGGCCGACACGTCGAAAGTAGGGTACCAGTGGAACCCAAAGGACCGCCCATTGTTCCCCCAAGGCATCTCCCTCTGCACCGCAAACAACGCGTACATTTCTCCTGAAAAGGAAGTATTCCTGCATCGAATAAACGAGTTCAACCGCAACATGAGCATTGTGTATCCGCTTATGGTGAGTCGTGACAGACTATGAAAGGGAATAGGCTATGAGGAGTGACAAGGCATGGGCGACGGCGATGGTAAAGTACAAGAGGGAGCGGGAGACGGAGACAGTGATAGTGAACCAGGGGAATTAGCGAATAGGCACAAGTGGGGGAAATAACGAGTTGCGGATGAAGCGAGAGGGGGGTGGTCAATGAGCCCCGGGGAGCGAAATGGCACAGACGATGGCGACAACAAAGTGTATGAGAGAACGGGTTATGGCGATGGCGATAACGACCCGCGATTATGAGCGTGAGGACAGTGTGAGGACATGGGCGGCGGAGCGCAAGGGCGGCGACAAGAAGCGACAAGACATGGGTAGTGGTGAGGAAAATGCAAGAGGGAACGTGTGATAGCGATGATAGTCATAGTTATGGTAAACTGCCAGAGAAACAATGGGGAGCGAGTGATGGTTATAGTGATGACGGACAGCGAGCAAGTAAGAACATAGCTTGGGAAGGATGAATGGTAGATGAAACCTACGAGAATAAGTACCGGTGAGCGACCCACCCAAACCCATCACACTCGACACATAAGGAGGCATGGCACTGTTCATCGGAATACGATCACGGCGACCAGGGGAGCACGCGATAATGGAGAGGGAAGAAGGAACAGCGAGGGTGGAGGTCCCAAGACGAGGATGACAAGGGGAAAGGAAGGGGACGTAGCGATAAAAATATTTTCAATGAATCAACAGGGCAGTGGCGACGAGCGTGCGCAGCGAGCAAATACGCTGACGGGAGGAAAAGGAACACGAGAGAGGCAAATTTTTCAAGGACGGTAGAAACGGGAGGGAGAGAAGCACGAGAGAGGACGATGAACGGCGCGCACAGGGAGCAGGTAGGCTGACATGAGGGAAAGGAAGAGAGAGGAACCTGAGATGGGACAGTCTAACATCGTGATCATAAGTTCGGGCCGGGAAGGTGTTTGGACTTGTTTGGTCAGGGTGTGCGGCGTGTGCCTAGTTACAGCCTTCTCCACGAGACCCGGGGCAATATCTCGCTAATGTGATGCCGTCACTGGGGGGCCATCACGGTGGTTGTGGCATGCAATCAGCCTATCAGCGGAGCGAGCCAGAATGGAATGCGACTTCGGAAGAATTAGCAAGTCAGGAAACTTCACTCTTTTTGGACTCGCTTAGAGCCATTTGGCCAATGAGAGAGCCCCGAGTGCTAGAAACAACAAAAATTCACTCAACTCACCCGTTTACAGATACCGGCGACGGCGGGAAACTCCTGATCTCGATAACGGGATGCCGTAACTGGTGCGCTGATTAGTTCTGCGTTCCATTCACTCCACTGCCAGACGAAATGACCAGAATCTATATAAATTGTAATGCCTCGAAGTGGAGGCCCCCATCCAGGCTGAGTGACTCATGGGACCCACCGGATCCATCGTTGCGCTCGCACTCACCAGTGCCGCTCCTTCCCTCACACCTCAGAACAAGCGAAACGAATTTTTGTCCTCTCCCAAGTCGAGCTCTTTCGTCGCACTGAGCCCTTTCCAATCACTGCATGTTTTCAGTGCTGCACACCCAATGAATGGCTGCCAGCAGAATCACCCCCGATTTCACCTTAGCTCAGACGTTGCTCAACCTTACCTCTATCCTGGCCCAGACGGATATGCGTGAGTGATAGACGTCGCGTTCTATTCGTCGCTAACGCGTATGTAGCCCTCCGGTACCATCTGATCATACCTCGGGTCAAGACACAAGGTGGCTCGCCAATCTTGTCTCACAGTACAATCCATCGCTAATACCTCTACAGTAGAAAAGCGCCCGGCCTATTGGACACAAGACAATGGTCACCGTTACCAAGCCTTGCTGCTTCGTATGCGACATCAGGAACTCCGTTCATGATGGGCGCCCATGCTTCCCCGCACGGTATGCTACTCCCGTTCTCGCGCCAATCTAACTAAATGGCATCCTTCAAGTCGTTTCAAATGGATTCACAGGGTCATTTGTGTCCAACGGCACACTGGCACGTGGGGTAGCGCCAGAGACACAGGTCATACCGCATTCGCAAGCAATACAGGATTTCCCCGGGGCCGGTTCGGCGGGATGCTACCACGCAACCCTCGGTACCAATGCCAGGATCCCTCATTTTTCACCTGGATATCAACGCTTCTTCGTGCACCATCCCGACCGCCCCGCACTCTCTACACGCCAAGTCATGCCATCACCGTCCTCAGGCTCTACCGAAGACATCACAAACTTCGTCTATGACGAGCGGCAAGCTCCAGCTGTGATTTATCGGACCCAAGAGAAGACGGGCACAGGTCGTCGGCGTTGCCGACGAGCCTGTGCCATCAACACTGAAGGGTTGTGGATCGATAAAGACGATCTTTCCACTGGCGCTGGCCAGGGTAGTGGTATGATCAGCGTCTACGAATGTCACTGGGCGGGGTCCAGTAACCCCTGCGGGATGTGGACCATTGGCTCCAGAGCCTGCGTCGGTGCTCACATTCGTAAATGGCACAACCAGAGCCACGCGGACAGCACATTCAAGTGTCAGTGTCAGTGGGACGGGTGCACTGCTAGTAAAGCGATGCTCAAAGATTCGATCAACCGTCACGTCGTGACTGTTCATCTCGGGGAGGGATTTCATTGCCAGGGCTGCAACAAGGAGTTTTCACGGAAGGATGTGTACAATAAACATGTTACGAGCGCGGATGTGTGCAGGGATGCGGGTGCTGCGATTGTGTACGCCACAGAGCACAGGGTGATCGACGCACGTCAGGCATTGCAACGAGGAGGAGACGCAGTTCGTTATTCATGTCGCTAGAGTTTCGGACCTAGCTTGGCGTACTATGAGTCTATGATTCCTTTATTTCTCTCCTGTATAAAAAATATTAGTTATCTTACGATAAGAAACGTAGTGATTATCCACCTTCTATGCCAATTCAGTCGAAGTTAACTTGTGAGATCTGCCTTTATAACGGTCAGCAACTTACCCAGTCCGATATATTGTAACACGATGGGGCGTCCAAGTTGGACCGTATCATATCTCACCACCATTCATGTGGTAGTTCGGCTGTAGAAGTGAAAGAAAGAACACATTGCTGGGTAAATTTCGGGAAGCTATGTCGATGCCTCCGAGACGGCGCATGTATAAGCAGCGAGAATGCTGAGATCTGATCTGATCTCGATGATAGCAGCTGTTGATAGATTCTGACACTCACAACAGTAGTGAAATTGCCCAAAGGAACTTGAAACCGAGTCGATCGATCGATCGAGCGCCGATTGTGATCGATGATCGATGATCGTGGAGTGGAGTGGCAGTGCACTGACGACAATGCGACGTGGATCTTGCAGGGATCGCAAGTCAATCAGTACATCTGAAGGGATCAGCGGAAGGTCCCCTGAGAATCAAAGAAAGCCGGTGTTACACATCGTAGTGGATCAACCGGACATCCTTGACCGACAACCGTGACGCAGTGATGAGTCCTGCAGACCAAGCCAGAGAGGGTTGATGACCATCGTAGTCTCGATGTCGAAGCTACTGCCGGCTTCCAGGGGTCAGGATACCACCGCGATTGGGATCAGCTAGACACCGTTGCGTGTCATCGATACATTAATGCGGTCCTGCATGAGGCCAAAGTGGAGAGAAGTTGAGACCACCAAAGTCTCGAGTCGGACTCTCGACGCAGACTCGGAGGCTACTGAGCAGACAGGCAGGACGAAAGGTAGCCAGGTAATAACAATGGCCAGTAGCGTGTAACGACATCATTACGTCGTCCCACGTGGCGCGTCGTTCAGAATAATACCACACAATGTTGCCTCTTGCCTGAAAGCATTTTCTGGTTCACAGGTTCAGCACACAGCAAGTAACAGTGGCACACTCACTGACCAGGACGACCAACTTCCCCGTGCCGAGCGGACCTTGGACCCTATGCTCATAGTCCTCGTGTATCACGCATGCACTCGAACGATAAACTAGGACCCACAATCTCTTGGCATTTGCTGTGGGTTTAGGGAAGTTCCGCGCCAAGATAAGCTAGATAAGGATCCACAGCATGGCATGGAGTCGTTCGACGTCCACCTGATGTATTCATGTGGCAGATCTGGGCCATCGCCTGCCACGGGACCTGTTGCTTGAGAAATTTCAAGACGAAAGAGGCATGTGTGGCGGGTTGGTGGCAGGTGCAGTCCAGAGGGCGATGTAATGAAACCATTGAAGGACCTAGAAATATGCCTATTTTCTCAGGGGGTTGTTGAGGGGTGTTCCAAGTGGGCGAGCGAATGAGAATGCTGGTCGCCGTGGTCGGTAACCTGACGAACTCCGGATACGGTTGTAGGACCCTTTACATGGAGTGGTCGTATTATTTTGGAATGGAGGGCGGGATTATACAAGTTGGAAGGCAGCCAAAAAAATCCAAACGGGTGTAATTTTAAATACGGTATACGCAGGTCAGCTCTCCAATGTGGACCTTGATACTAGGGCGCTGAACCGGGAATCACTGATAACAAACCTTACCGCTAGTCACTACAAAGGGTCGTTCCTCCACTGCATTAACGCAATTGTCCATCATACTATCCCCATTTCCGTGTCATTCAGTGGCTATAAGGGAGTCGCTCTGTGACCACGAAATACGATGCATTCACAGTAGGACTTCGGGGTTGCACAAAGGTGAGTACGCCAGCTCTACCCCATCAAGGATGGCTGAAGCACGACTTCGCTCCAAAGTTGCAGTACGTTATTCGATTACGGGCAGCATGCCCATGTTGTTTGTCGATTTTAAGGTTATCAGGTTGTCTGGACTCTGGCACACGAAAGCCTGAGGGTAGAAAGATAGGTGGTTAGACAGGGTACTCACCATCTACACACATTCAATGGACTTGAAATATCCTGCTTTTGAGTTCATCCCGCGACGGGACGCAAAATTGGTGACAGCGCAATTGTACATCTACTCAAATATGTGCTTACAGTATATATCTGGTCGTTCGTGTGCCAAGTTTTTGTGCTTGCCATGCGAGTCACTCTGAGGGTTGAATTGTCGTGGATATGATGATAGCTCCATACTTGACTCGCCATAAGTTGCTGTTGTACGCCAGCTAACGACGGGGAGTAACTATCTCTGGGGTGTACAAGCTTCTCCTCTGATATGTCGAGTGTGCCTATGTAGGGGGAGCGGTGCTGCTTTTCGGCATCCACGAGTACGGAGCGCTGATGCGCGTCAGGGTAACGGATCTTGACGCCGTTACGACTGTGAGATATCCCCGACGCCCGACGCCTGTACCCGGGGCGGGATCACGTGATTATTTCGCGGAGATTTCTTTCTTTTTTTTTTGATATGAAGCAAATGTTAGTCATCCAAGTCTATCGAGGCCTTTGCTCCGACCTGGAGGCAACGCCAACGAGCAAAAACCGTATAAAAGGATGCTTGAATCTCCTCGCATTTGCGACATATCAGTTGCAGGCCGGTTTTCTCTCTACTCATAGACTGGCTGCCAATTGTGCTCAATGTCTACCCCTCCTCGACTCTCGTTCACCTCATTGGCTCCTAACCACATGGCTTTCGATGAAGACATCAGACGGGAGCCTTCTGCTGTCTATCGTTACAACGACCAGCATTTAAACCTGCGGATCTCTACCCCGACAGCGTGAGTGGCCCTTCAGTCCATGTCACGTTCGCCTCTTTACAGCGTTCCTCGATCAGGGAGAACCATCAACTGCATGTTCATGGTAGACAGCGTTCTATTTCAGAGAACACTCCCTCATTCTCTGATTTAAACCTGCGGATGCCAACCCCGGTAACGTGAGTAGTCCCTCTACTTATGTCACGTCCAGTTCCACGTCTCACAACGTTCCTTGATCAGGCAGACCCATCAATCATGTCTTCCACAACGTTCAATTCTGGCGAACACTTCCTCATTCTCTGACACCCAATATCATTGGCACACAAACCAATTGTAGTAAGACATTTGATTCAATCATGTTCGTCATTCTCATCGTGTTCTCCAGTCATGATCATGGGGTGTTTGCACAAATTCCCCGCGGCCTTGGATTATGGAGCCCGTCTGGCATGGAGTCCGTTGCAGAAGTATTGTCCCCATCATTCCCGTCTACAGTGATGGATTGGGGGTGCATAGGCCCGGCTTCTTGTTCCGCCTACGATCCAGGTCAGAATGCTACCCATTGGCATAGTCACTTGGCATTCGATCCCCTTGGGGCTTTGTGGCCGACTCCATCAGACCAACGTCCTCTCTTTCCTCTCGTTAACCAGGAGAGTAGTACCCTTTGGCACCACTCTCTCGCCCAATTGAGCGTCCACCCATCCGTGTATTCTTCACACGCGACGCATTCTCACTACCCGAGCTTACCAAGCGACGAGAATGTCACAGAGCCATCTATTCTACACTCCCCTCCATATCGATCATTCCGTCCAATTTCATCTCGCCGCAGACGCGCTGCTCGTGCGATCGAGTACGACGGGTTATGGATTGATGAAGAAGAACTCCTCAAAGGGCTGACGGAACCCGATGGGAAGCTTATCGTCCACCAATGTTGCTGGGAAGAGGATAACTCGCCGTGTCCCCTATGGATCAGAGGTGACAAGTCGTCCATCAATGCGCACATTCAGAAGTGGCATGGAGGGAAGCCTGGAGGGGACAAATTCCAAGTTGATTGTCGTTGGTCTGCTTGTGGCAAGTCTATGCTGAAAGAGTCGATCGCAAGACACATTGTAACCACCCACCTTGGGGAGGTATGGGAGTGCCAGGGTTGCGGGAAAGAGGTTGTTCGGAACGACGCCTACGGACGTCATGCCGAGAGATCAGGTTTCGCTGCGTGCCGAACTTCAGGGGCGCTGATCACATACTCTGTTGATGCACGTGAGATCGACGCTCGCGCTGCTCTGGATAGTAGAGGAAGACTTTGGTACGCTGTTGCATGATTACTTTCACAGGTTTCTCATTCGCTATGATTTTTTTCTCACTTGTCCTGATGTATGCTAAACTCAAACTACGCTGGACCGTTGTAGTAAACACACGTACCGTTCTATCAATAATCAATCCAAGCTTGTTATCTATATTAAGACCCTCCGAGCATGAACTCGTTTTTTTTTTCAAATGTAAACTCAAAAAAAAATACAATATGCTATACTAGTCGCTCTGCAGAGCGTATGTACACTTGCACTGCTCCTTCAAAGAGCACATATTACACCACCTACTAAATATCCCCGTGAGAGCGATCATTTGATGGCAGGCAAACAGCCGATGATTCTAGCAGAACCGTATGCGAAGCACCCCCACCCTCACAAGAGGCAGCGGCATCACGCTCCATCTAGTCACTCGTTTCATGAGATTACGACTTCCGTGGACATACCTCTTGCGGTCCAAGACACGTCCACGATCTACGAGATGGGATGGATCTATGCCCGTCGCTAGGAAAGTCCAGTATGATATGCAATCTTTGCATTCGCCCAAGGACAAAGCCCCACACTTTGCTTCAATGTCAACTAGGTGACCCTCCGAGGCACGACCTCTACGGAAAGACTTACATGCCAGTTGCTCACGATGAGTAACAACAATGCTGTTCGATCGCACACTAGAGGCACTCAGAATGTCACCACCAAGCTTTGCTCCCCGTATTTGAGGCGACGGGAAGAGGGCAGAGGTCAAGGGAAGGAGGAGAGAAATGTAGAGAGGGTAGTGGAGGCGGCAGAGGGAGAAGGTGGAGAAGAGCCAATGGAAATGTCATAGGTGGATGAGACAGTTGGACGTTGGACGTTATAAAAGGTCACGAATGGCCATCAAGCCATCACGGCGTCGTGCCCGAGGTTGAAATGCAGGCATTTGCTACGAGATGATGAACAAGTATGGGTCAACAAAACCGACAGACGGGTTCCACTGGTAGTTAGAACGTCAGAAATTGGCAGGTTTTTGAAGAACGCATACAAGCGCACCGAGGAATTGGACAGTGGCTTACAAATCGATTGAGATCACGGCAAAAATTGTAATACAGCGTACCAAGAGAGCAAGTGTCGCCAGGCGCTAAAGGTGGGCCACTGCATTGCCTCTCGAAGCTCGTGGAATAGAAGCTGTGGAGGTGTTCAGCGCTCTCCTCAGCCTTTTCGCCACCCACCTTTGCAAACTCGATACCCAACTTGCAGCCAACTGCCAAAGTACCTTCATGTCGAGCGTCACACCACATCGCTCTGATAACGACGGACCTCAGCCACGTCTGGTAATCTCGACGCATGATACCTGTATCTGGAAGCTGGAGTATCTCCCTGACGGGCGACGCGTTGTCACTGGTTCCGGTGACAAAACTGTGAAGGTATGGAATTTGGAGAATGGGGAGCAAGAAGGGACGTCAATGGAGCACGAGAGCGGCATAAGAAATCTCGCTATTACCCAGGATGGCACAAAGATTATCAGCAGTGATGAGGGTGGGGAGATCAAAGTATGGGACATCGAATCACATGAACTTGTCAAAGAATGGACTCACCCAGAGTGCTTCCCCGAGATAGCCATTTCGCCGGATGATCGACTCATTGCGGTTGGTAGTCATGCTGTGACTATTTACACCATGGCAGGGGGACGGGTCAACCATTCCATCGAGGTCGGCAAGGCTATTTGGTCCATGTGTTTCTCTCCCGACGGAACGAAACTCGCATGGGGCACTGATGGCGACATCCGCGTGTATGACGTCGGCGATGGCACACTCGAGCTCGTCCTTGGTCCACTAAAGAGCCACCAAGATTCCAGCCGTGACGGTGATGTGCTGTGGTCACGGGACGGCAGCAGGCTCTCTAGAGCGAACAACACAATTCGCTGTTGGAACTCCGATACAGGAGCACAAATTGGACATCCGTGGACAGGTCACACCAACTATATACGCTCCCTCACCCTCTCCCCAGATGGATCGACCCTTGCGAGCGCGTCTTTCGATAGCACCATTCGCTTCTGGGACACGAGTACTGGTAATCCCATTAGACAACATCTGCAACACGATAAACCAGTCAACGCTGTTCGTTTCTCTCCCTCCGGTGAATTCGTGGCGTCATTAAGATGGGATGGAGAGATATATTTATGGCGAGTACCTTGGCTGGATTCCGTCGCCGAGCATTGTGTAAGGATGCTCATCAGATATACCTCAGCTTTAGTACTCATCGCTCTCACTATCTAACAGACATGGCCTGCTAATGTCGACTCTCCGCGCAACAGCGTGCACTGCACGCAAGTGCCCCTCTTCCATCCACATCCACCATACTCCCCGCACATCCTCAGCGATGAACAAGTGTTGGATTTCGATCCTGGTGTGAGCATTTGCAGATCATAGCGTTGCACCCACTTGCTCACACTCCTTCAAAGCTACTTACACCAGCTCATGATATCACGTCTTCCGTGGTGCCTAATTCAGCTATCCCTTCTATACCGAACCCAAATCCCGATGAAAATGATTTTTTTGAAAGGTCACTCATGTCTGATGAAGTGGGCAAACAGTATATCCTTCCACATTCCTCCCTCGGGATCGATGAATCTCAGCGCACGTTTGAACTACGACTACGTAAATTCGTATGGATATTCAACCATCGCTGATGTACACTCACCAAGTCATTGCTTGTAGCTCGATCTCGCGACTTCAAAAGGGCTGCGTGTCCCTCATGGCCTCATCCCTTCAAGCTTACCTCTGGCTGTACAGAATTCTCCATGGAGCGGACTGGAAAGAATGGTGGATATTGATCGGAACTCGAGGTCAGTATGTCTCTTTTATGATTGCTAAATCAACTATATCCCTCTTGCAACCGGAGCCGGTATTTGTTGTAGTGGAGAGTTATTCGAGCCATTCCACGAGGTTCGAACCTTGACCTGATTACACTCTACTACAGGCACGCTTCCGTGATTGAATCCTCGACGTCAGTCTTTCGTTCGGCATTCAGTGGGGACCCCAAAAAGACCCGCAAGATCGATGGAATCAAACAAAAACTTGTCGAGATGCTTCGTGAGTGATTTTATCAATGAAACACGTACTAAAGCAGTTGACCACGATGTATACAGGTGAAATCGGCTTCGAGTTATCCAATAGTCGGCTGCCGTGGTCCACCCTCGACCGGGACCTGCGGAGAAAAGGATACATGATCGTTAACTGGCCGCAAGGCGTTTTTCGCGATAGAGATAAAGGTGTGTCTGGCCTCAGTGCGGAAGATGCAGGCAAGCTTCACGATGCACTGTTTGTTTCCGAACGGCGCATTCGCTTTGTTCCATGCGGAGAGGGTAAGTTCTCGAATACATAAGGCGCTACCATTAGAGGGTCTTAACGCCGCCACCAGAATATGCATATAACGACGATAGGATCACTTCGCTGGCTGTTGCGTCAGGCTCGCACGGACCCCGCGAGGGCGATCGTTCGACGGCAGGCAAGCAGTCGAGGTTCAGAGTGACTACAGCAGAAGCGTATCCTCACAAGAAACGGCGTGTGTAGGCGTGCATTTCATTCCATTTTTATTCGATTGGTGAGGTTACGGTTTCCATGGACATACCGCTAATAGATTCAGTACACGTTCACATGGATGTGATGTATTATTTACCAATGGCCGCAATTTTAAGACACTCCGCGACGCTCTCCACAGCTCTCACGTCTACTCGACTATGCGATTATGTTCTCCCTAACTAATGAGCGAGAAGTTATCGATAGGAAAACACATCACGCTTTGATGCCAACATATTTTCCAACTAGGTGACCTCCGAGTGGCAACCCCGACATACGAATCCTGTAGTAGATCAACTCAGGATATCTCTCCGCCCCGTCTTCAGCAATCTTCTTCACTAGTGAAACCCTCTGTGCGTGCGCACGACAATGCTCGACGGATCGCTGACGGACTTGGCGAATGTCACCTGCAACATTGGGCAGCTACTTTCTGAGCACATTGCTAGTCACAGTGACGAGTGACGCAAACGCAACTTGAACACCGTCATCGGCGTCGCGACAAACGTAGGGATCAATATAAGGAACGTCGCTGCCGCCCAGAACCTAGCGCAACACGCATCCGAAACCCTGCTCCCATGCCAAGGAGCCACCACTCGCGGACATGACTCCCAACGAGCCTGGGGTGTAGTCTCAGAGCTCTCATCAGGTTGTCGTGAACATCGGGATGGAAGTGGGTGTCGCCTGTTGAGCAAGGCTCTGCGATAGGTGTCACGGAATGTAATGCCCCGCCGGTAGCGAGGACACGTTCGATGAGGAGTGTGTTGAGCCATCAGGACCGCTGCGGGTGAGCAAGAACACGTAGCAACATGTGATGGTGGGTTTTCCCGAGTGGTGTCACTGGTGTACCCTCGCCCCCACCAAGGGCCATGCACATCTTTTGGACGAATCGGGTCGTCTGGGCATGCGATTGATGGCACAAGGAATCAAGAGACATGCTCGTCGCGATAACTTGGGTTGACTTGAGTGTCATGATAGACTATCAGCGGAGATGCGCATATACTGAGAGCCCCCCGCACCTAGCGCATCCGTCGCTCGGAAGCCTAGGGTAAGGCAAGTGGGCTTCGAGACTGCCGTCACGGCCCGGGCCCTCTTGAGCTCCAGCAATACTACTTAGTACATTTGGTGGCAATTCGGTGGCGTGACTTTTGTATCAGTACTAGTAAGGGGGCCGGCGAGACTGGGGCATTCAACCCACCGATCCGAGTGTTCACGACGCTTTAAAGTACTCTTGTACTATCATTATCCACAATGTGGGAGAGAATTGGTGTAGTCTGTTTCTCATGCGCTACAGTACGGTCAAATCGCGCACAGTGACCGACAACTTGAAGACATGCAAACGAAGAAATATGTCACACGCTCAGCAGTGATAGAGAAATGTCGGACAATCCAAATATAAATGCTCTCGAAAGTCCATCGCACCACATCGATCTGCGTCCCTTCTGTGTCACGACCGAGGATGCGGGATGGACCTCACGCGCGCCGTCTTTTGCGTGGCTGTTCCACATTGTACGCTTCCTGCGTGGTCACTCTGAACCTCGCCTGCTTGCCTGCCGCCGCCATGCAAGAATGATTGCTCTCGTGCGCGCCATCCGAGTGTGAGAAGGCCACGGCGTCGGGCAGCGGAGCGGTCCTTTCGCCATTCTCTGCAGGAACATTAGAAGGAAATGATACGCGTCTCAAGAACGTACCACCGTCGCGACGAACAAACTGGAGGCGCCGTTCGTCAGAGAAGAGCACGTGGTAAAGCTTGTCAGCTTCCTCGGCACTCAGGCTATACACCCCTTTATCTCTCTCGCGAAAGACCCCCTGTGGCCAATTCTGGATGGCGTACCCTTTCTTTTCCAGTTCTCCTTCGAGCGTGGACCATGGAAGCCGATCTTTGGGCACTCTAAAGCCGATCTCGCCTACGTGCACGATGGTCAGCCGATTGATCTCGTGGTTCGTTGAGGAAGCGTCTCACGAAGCATGGCGACGAGTTTTTGCTTGATTTTATCGATCTTGCGGGTCTTTTTAGGGTCCCCGTTGGATGTGGAACGAAATACAGAGGTCGAAGACTCAATCTGCGTGGTATGTCTGTAGTAAAGATGACCAAGGTCAGCTTTGAACGAATCTGGAGTAACCAACTTGAATCTATTTCAAACGCAATAAATGATCATGTGGGCGATTTCACCCGAGGAAATAGGGATTATTCGACGATTATAGGAAGACGTACTGACATCAAATTCTGACCCGACTCCACTATGTTCGCCAACTCTATCGGGGAGACGAGAGGTAAACTTGAAAGAATAAGATCGCACGGAACATGAAGCCCACTTGAAGTTCCGAGATTGATCTGCAAAAATGGCTTGATGATTATACATGGGCGGTAGACGAAAGTTAGTACCAGTTTGCGTAGATGTGATTCGAAGAAGCGCTGGTGCTCTTCATGCCCCAGCGACATGTCCGGGAGTAGGTTCTGCAAATCCACACCATCTGAAATGGATGATGTTGCCAAAGAGTCGTTTTCGTCGGGGCTTGGCTCCTGTGGGTGGGGGACAAGGGGTGAATTGGGCACCACGGATGATGTGATAGGATGAGCGGGCGTAAATAGCTTTGAAGAAGTGTGAGCAAGTGAGTGGAACGCTAAGATCTACAAATGCTCACAAGATCGACATCAAACACTTGCTTATCGCTAAGGATGTCCGAGGAGTGTGGTAGATGTGAATGAAGGAGGGACACTTGCGCACAGTGCATGCTGTTGTGCGGCGCGTCGACATTAGCAAGGCTTGTCTGTTAGATGGAGAGCGGAATGAGTATGAATACTGAGGTACATCTAATGAATATCCTTACCCGGTTGTCGACGGAATGCGACCAGGGTACCCGCCACAAATATATCTTTCCATCACCTGCTACTGATACCACGGATTCACCGGAGGGAGAGAAGCAAACAGCGTTGACTTGTTTGTCATGCTGTAGATGTTGTCCTATGGAATTACCGGTAGCCGCATCCCAGAAACGAATGGTGTGGTCAAGGGACGCGCTCGCAAGAATTGATCCATCTGAGGAAAGGGAGAGGGAACGTATATAGTTGGCGTGACCTGTCCGCCATCGTCCGATTTGTTCTCCTGTATCGGAGTTCCAACAGCGAATGGTTTCGTCGGCTGAGCGAGAGAAGAGCCTGCTGCCGTCGCGGGACCACACCACATCACAGACCCAATCTTGGTGGGCTTCTAAGACGAGCGTGGCATTGTCGACGTCATACACGCGCATGTCGTTCCGAGTGCCACATGCGAGTCTGTTTCCGTCGGGAGAGAAACACATGGACAAAACACCAAGCTTGCCGACCTTGATGGAATTTTTGATCCGTCTCCCTTCCATGGTGTAAATAGCCACAGCACCAGCCGCAATGAGTTGATCATCCGGCGAAATCGCAATAGTCGGGTACCTATCCGGGTGAGTCCATTCTTTGACAAGTTCGTGCGATTCGACGTCCCACACTTTGATCTTCCCATCAACGTCACTGCTGACGATATTCTTGCCATCCCGGGTCACAGCAAGATCGAGTATTCCCTTCTTGTGTTCCATTGATGTCCCTTCTTGTTCCCCGCTTTCCAAATTCCAGACCTTCATAGTTCCGCCATCAGAGCCAGTGACAACGCGTCGTCCGTCAGGGAGATACGCGAGCTTCCAAATACTGGTATCATGCGCCGATATTACTAGCCATGGCTGAGGTTCATTGTTGTCAGACCGTTGTGGTGGTGTGACGCTTGACATAGCGGTGCTTTGACAGTTGCAAGCTGGGTATCGTGGCGGCGTGTTTGCAAAGGTGCGTGGCGAAAAGACTGAGGAAAACGCTGAACACTTCCACGGCTTATATACCATGAATCTCGAGGTGAGACGAGGCAATACAGTGGCCTTCGCTCAGCGCCCGATCCTGACGACCCTGCATGCCATGCAGTGCTACAATTTGCCTTGTGGGATCCCGATGTTGATCCATTAGGAAACCACTATTAGCTTCTCGGTGCGCTTGTATGTGTTCTTCCAAAACCTCACCGACCATCAGAGGAACCCGTCCATCGACCTTTGTAGACATATACTTTTCGCCATACCATGGCAAATACCTACGACTCTCCCTCTCCTTTTCCCTGCCCTTTTCCCTCTCCTTCCCCCTCCTGTCACCTCAAGTGTCAGTAACACAGCTCTCACTCCTCAACTCTCACTCTTCCCTATCACTGCCTCTACGTCATCTTCACTCCAATCCTTCGTCGCCTTCCGCTCATTCTCAAACCCGATGTCCAACGCTAGTTTGACCCTATCATTGCCACTATTGTCCTGCTGGCACGTCTTTCTCGCGCAAAGACAGCTGGAAAAAAACAAAAACACGTCAAGAATAAGCATGGATAGAATTCGTTGCAGACTCATCGCAGGAAATGGCGGAGATGGTGGAAGGGGAAGCGAAGGTGGACAAGGGTGGAGGTCCCAAGACGAGGATGACAAGTGAAGGGGCGACAAGGACTAGAATCAGTCGGCGGGAACAGGTCAGGAGCAAGTCTCAATGGTCACAA
The DNA here is from genome assembly GCA_038093415.1 of Xerocomellus chrysenteron. Classification (NCBI taxonomy): domain Eukaryota; kingdom Fungi; phylum Basidiomycota; class Agaricomycetes; order Boletales; family Boletaceae; genus Xerocomellus; species Xerocomellus chrysenteron. The sequence continues at coordinate 23,805 of JBBPSD010000140.1, read as the reverse complement.
CACCTCACAACAACTCACAACTCGCCGGAGTCGCCGCGGCGCCGATCACTGGCACGAGGCCGCCGATCAGTAGTTCGACGTCGGTCCGAACCCCGTTTAGAAAGTCCAAGTATTGACTCTTTTTGGGCTTTAACTTTAGACACGTCTGGCCGCAATAAGAGACTTGGCTCAGCTTTGATGCCTCGAGGTCTTCGTGCGGCGGTAACTTTGCGCCCAGGGACCACATTCATTCGTCATAGCACTTCCCGTCGGAAGCCGATCGCCCCAGCACAGCTTCGTAGAGGTGCAGATTGTGATCGCAGGAGGTCCGAATGAGGCCGGGGAATCAAAGCCCCAAACGTGCATATCTCCATTTATCACTGGGGTGTGGGCTTGGCGAGTGGTCCAATGAACCATAACATTGGAAGATACGGTGAATTGGTTACTCACCTTAGTGCCTCCGCCTCAGAATCTGTCGACCAAACCGGGTTGACCGAGGGTACAGGCGAGGATTTTGCACTCGCTTACCCTTTTTAGAGTCGCTTATGGGTATTTTGCTATTGAGAAAAGTGTCGTCGCCACGAGTATGTTATTTTTGGGTATTGCAGATGCAGTCTGTTCGAGCACTGTCTGCACACAGAACCAATGAGTGAACGCTGCCCATGATTACGCAGACGTGAAAATTCTGGCGCGAGGCGAAAAGATAGCTAATCAAACTTTCTTTCCAGGTTCATTCCGCTTGGGAATGTGGTTGGCGCTGAGCGGGAATGAAATCAAAAACGCATCAGGCCGCAGGTACGCAGGTTCATGGCGTTCGTATGCCGTATCTGGTGCACCAATTAGTTCTACGTTCCATCCATTCCAATGCCAAACAAAATGACCAGCACTGTTATATAAACTATAATGCCTCGAGGTAGAGGAAAGTTTTCATCCAGGTTAACCCATGGGATCCACCTCCATCATCGCACTCGCACTCACCAGTGCCCCCTCTTCCGTCACACCTGATGACCAGCAGAACGAATTTTCTCCATCCTCCCCCAAGTCAGGGTCGTTGGTTGCAAGCCCTTTCCAATCGGTGCATGTCTGGAATGCTGTACACCCTACGAATGGCTGGCAGCAGAACCACTTCCAATTTTACCCTGCTGGCTCAAGCGTTGATCAACCTTGGCTCTATCTTGGCCAGCACGGACATGCGTGAGTGACGGAAGTTGCATCCTATTCGTTGCTAACATGTAGTGTAGCCCTCCGGCACCATCTGATCATACTTCAGGTCAAGACTCGGACACAAGGTGGCTCACTATCTTACAGTACAATCGATCGCTGATAACTTTACAGTATCAAAGCATCCGGTCTATTGGATACACGACAATGGTCACCGTTATCAAGCCTTGCTACTTCGTATGCGACATCAGGAACTTCGTTCATGATGGAGTGTCATACTTCCCCGCATGGTATGCTATCCCTGTTCTCACGCCGATCTGACTAAATTACTCACCATTCAAGTCATTTCCAAAGGACTCACAGGGTCATTTGCTTCCAATGGCACACTGGCATGTGGGGCGCCAGAGCCACAGGTCATACCACATCCGCAACCAACACCGGATTTAGATTCGGGTTTCTCCGGTTCAACAAGACACTGCTATCATGCAACCCTCGGTACCGATGTCAGTATCCCTCATTTAACTCCTGGGTATCAATGCTTCTTCGTGCACCAGCCCAACTGCCCCACATTCTCTACAAGCAATCTCGTGCCATCATCGTCCTCAGGCTCTACCGAAGACATCACAAATTTCGTCTATCACGAGCGGCAAGCTCCAGTCATGATTTTTCGGCCCTCAGAGAAGAAAGGCTCAGGTCGACGACGCTGCCAACGTGCTTGTGCTATCAACATTGAAGGGTTGTGGATTGATAAAGATGATCTATACACTGGACAGGGCAATGGTCTGATCAGCGTCCACGAATGTCACTTGGCCAAGTCCAGCAACCCCTGCGGGATGTGGATTGTTGGCTCCAGATCCCGCGTCGGTGCTCACATTCGTAAATGGCACAGCCAGAGCAACGCGGACAGCACAGTCAAGTGTCAGTGTCAGTGGGACGGGTGTACTACTAGTAAAGCGATGCTCAAAGATTCGATCAACCGTCACGTGGTGACTGTTCATCTCGGGGAGGGATTTCATTGCCAGGGCTGCAATGAGGAGTTTTCACGGAAGGATGTGTACGATAAACATGTTGCTAACGCTGAGGTGTGTAGGAATGCGGGTGCTGCAATTGTGTACGATACAGAGCATATGGTGATCGACACACGCCAGGCATTGCAACGAGGAGGAGGCGCGGTTCGTTATGCAGGTCGCTAGAGTTTCGGATGCATGGCAGTGCCATGTAGGGATGTCAACCGTACCGTACGTTAGCCGTACTTACATATTCAAGTCTCTTCAACGGTACGGTACGGTAACCACTACGGCCGTTGTACGGGTCGTTACGGTAGTACGGGTAGTGTGCTCGTAGAAAAGTCATGTTCTGTAACTAGTCTACCCACAAATGAGTACAGTGTGGACCCCTCCGAGTCAAGTATGTCTGCTGTCTCCCATTTGCGTTATCCATGCTCATCTGACTTGTTTGAGTCGCAGTGCTCGATGCACCATCTATCTGGCCTTGTCTCCCACCACTCCGGTCGCCCTTGCCGTAGCTCTGGCACTCCCGATCGACCTCGATAGCTCCAGATTCCTCTCGTTCGCCTCTATGATGGCCTGCGACTCTATTTCAACTTGGTGCGTTCGCTTCGTCGACATCATCTTTATTCATATCACCTCTAGGATACCCCTGGTGGCTCCGGGAGTTGTCTGTCCTGCCCAGCTCATCTGGCTCATCTGAGACTCTTCTAGGTGAGTCTTCGGAGTGGGGCCTGGGCAAAGGACGAGTGGTGTGGTCGCGTCGTGCTGTGCTCGCGTGATTGCTTTATATGGTAGTCGCGGCACGGTGGCGGCACGGGTACTGGTGTGTGCGATCTTGTCGTCCTCGGCATCTGCGGCCTCGTTCTCGTCCATCGTGGCTCTGCCAGTGTGGCACTCCACCAACACCTTTAGTGCGTATACGACGCCTCCAATCCGCCCAATTCGGTCTTGGTGCGACAGCATGGCCTGGTGAGTTCTTCTCGATCTGGCTCTAGTACTGACTCTTCTAGGTCGCGTCTTGAGTCGTCCACGACGGCGCGGTGGGTTCAGGTGGTCTGTAGGCCGCCTGAGATGATTGGTGGGTGGTGTGGACTGCCTAGGTACGTCCGCCGTTTCGCGTTTACACCGTCCATGCTGAGCGCCTTGGCTTCAGCCAGCGGTCCCGTTTCGACCTGTTTCGAGTCGCGGCGTGTACCGCTCATTGTGCCGGCCTTACCACCTCATCTCCCATCCATCTCATCTCCGTCGCCGTCGCTCTGGCGCTCCCGATCGCCCTCGACGTCTCCCGGCTCCTCTCGCTCACCTTCACCTCCTGGCCCTCTATCTCAATGTGACGTGTTCGCTTCGTCACGCGCTCGTTTCTGACGTTCCTAGGGCGTTTATGGGACGTCTGGCAGTCGCCTGGCACTGCCGTTTCACCACCCGGCTCGTCTGGCTCGTCTCCAGGTCTACCTTGTGAGTCTTCAAGTTCCCTCTCCTTGGTCTCGGAGCGTTTACTGACGCGTTCTAACGTCTTGCGCAGCTTCTTCGGCCGGTTCCCATCGTCCTCAATACCCTCTGACGCTCTAGATGCGTCCGTCACGTCGCTGGTAGGTCCGTCGTCGCAGCACTTTGATGTGGGCGAGGCAAGGCGAGGCACGTGCTGGGCGGGGGGTGGGTGGAGGGATCATGAATATGCGACATGATGGCAGCGGCGATGGTGACTGGTGAGGGTGAGGGCGACAGTGATGCCACAACGAGGGTGACGGCGACACAGCGGCGGCACTACCAGTGGGCAGAAAGTGAGTGGCAATGCATCTCCCACTCGACCTGCACATTTATGCGGTCTCTGGGTTCGATTACTGGCTCGTCGGATGATTCGTCTGGGATTCCTAGTCGATGTTTTGGCAAGTAAGTATGTTTCTTGGACCATTATAGACTTATTGGTAGTAGTTAGCACTTGCCAAGTCCTGGGTCGGCATCCTTGTTATCGTAAATGAACGACGAGGCAGAGGGGATGAGAGAGGAGAGGGCACACCAGTCATTTCGGTGTGCGCGTTCGTCAGCTGCGATGTGCGAGTGCACGTGGGTGTGAATTGATTAGAGCCGAGGGTGCGAGGTCGGTGCGTATGCGGTGCGAACGGACAGCAACATACAAGCTAGATCTGTGAACATGGCGTCGAGCATGAGCTGGCCGTGAAATTTGAGACCCGTATGACGGCTGGTCAAAGTACGGGTAAATACGGTTGACTACATGGCCGTATACGGTTACGGTAGTGACAACACTAGTCCACCGGTACGGTAGACGGTACGGTACCGAACATACGGCTCATGCGGTATACAGTAGACAGCCCTATAGGCAGGACGAAAGGTAGCCAGGTAATCACAATAGCTACTAGCATGTAATGCATCATTACGTCGGGCCACAGCGTCGTTCACACCACACAACGTTGCCCCGTGCCCCTTACAGAGCAAGTCACAACAGTGGCACCCTCACTGGCCAGGACGGCCAGCTTCTCCGTGCCGAGCGGACCTTGACCCTATCCTCATAGTCCTCTGTTCTTGAACGACATACTAGGACCCACAATCTCTTAGCATTTGCTGCGGATTTAGGAGGCTCCACAGCATGGCAAGGAGTCCCCAGCCTATCACGCAACGCACGTTTGACGTCCACCTGGCAGATGGGCTAATCACCTGCCACGGGACCTGTTTTCTTGAGAAATTTCAAGACGAAAGAGGTATGTGTGGCAGGTTGGTGGCAGGTCCAGTCCACGGGTCGATGTAACGAAACCATTGAACGTCGTGGGATGTCCTAGAAATATACCTCTTTTTGTGGGGGGGTTGTTGAGGGGTGTTCCGGCCAGACCAGCGAATGAGGGTGCTGGTCGGTAATTTGACAAATTCCGGATCCGGTTTCGTGCCCTAACCTCTGCACTAGTACACAGAATCGTGTGGTACTGTCCCCAGAAAATGAGTGAATGTGCGAAAGCGGTGCTCAAGCCTCAGGTGCTGCATACAGTAAGTAACATTTAATTTTAAATGCTCCTTAGTACTCAATTGATCCACATCTGGGGAAAATTCGGTATACACAGGTCAGCTCTCATCTAACGAGGACCTTGATATCAGACCTGAGCCGGGAATCATAACAACAAACCATACCACGAGTCACTATAAAGGGACGTTCCACCACTGCATTAACGCAAATTGTCCCCCAGGCCATTCGTGCTGTGACCACGAAATTGCACGAAATTCGATGCGGTCGCAGTAGCACGAAGGTAAGTACACCAGCTCTACCCCATCAAGGATGAAGCAGGCGGTATGGCCATGTTATACGTCGATGTGAGGGATAATTTCGTGTGGGTTAGCAGGTTGTCTGGACTCTGGTCACGAAAGCCTAAGGGTAGAAAGGTAGGTGGTTAGACAGCCTGGTGCTCTCCATTACACACATCCGATGAAATATCTACTTGCGAGTTCATTCCGCGAGGGGACCCAAAATAACCATTCGAGGCACACCACGTGGCTGGTGCGCTGAGACCGACTTGATGTAATTGATTGTACATCTACTGAAACATGTGCTTACGGAATATGTCTGGTCGTCCATGTGATCAAAATAACCAAGATTTTGCGCGATGCGAGTTACTCTGAATGGCTGAATTGTCGTGGATATCACTGGCATGATAGCTTCATACTTTACTTGCCATATTAAGTTGTACTGTTGTACGCCAGATACTGACAATTGAAGGTTCTCCTCTAGTGTGTCAAGTGTGCCTATGTGGGGAGATCGATGAAAAGGCTTGTGCCGCCCCTCAGCATCCACGCGTCCGGTGTGCTGTGACTCGGTTGGTCATCTTGGCAACCGATCTTGACGGTGAGGCCGTGAAGCTTGAAGCTTGAGGCACCACCAAACAGCTTACGTAACTTGATTTTAACGTCGATTGCACACGATTTCGCGGACATTGAATTCTTTTTTTCTTTTTCGCTCATCCGCACCCTGTCTGCATCTGTCTACAATTCCGATCTGCTACCCGATGCAATCATGCGAGACAAAGCGCAAAACCCAGCGTATAAAAGCATGGCATTTGCGACGTACTAGTTACAGGCCGGTTTCCTCTCCACACGTAGCCTGACTGCCAGTACTGCTCTCAATGCCTACCCCTCCTCGACTCTCGGTCACCTCAGATTCATCGGCTCCTAACGATGTGGCTTTTGATGCGGACGTTAGACGTGAGCCCTCTGCTGTCTATCGTCACAACGACCACCATTTGGGCCTACGGATGTCAACCCCGACAACGTGAGTGGCCCTTCCATCCATGTCACGTCCGCGTCTTCACAGCGTTCCTCGATCAGAGAGAACCATCAAGCATATCTTCCACAGCGTCCAATTCCTGAGAACACACTCTCGTTCTCTAACATCCAATACCCTTGGCACACAAACCCAGTGTAGTGAGACATCTCATCTAATCACATTCACCGATCTAATGGTCTCTCCAGCCACGATCCTGGTATGCTTGTCTCTACTCATGCAGCCCAGTAGGTTTCTATGAATCAAATATAATCTTGATGTCTCACTGTGATTTACAGTATGCAAATGCCCCACAACCTCGGAGTATGGAGCCCGTCAGGCATGCAACCCGTTGCAGAAGTGCTACCCTCACCATTCTCGTCCACAGTGGTGGATGAAAGGCATGCGGACCAGATGGGCTCGGCTTTTTATTCTGTCTATGACCCAGGTCAGAATGCTACCCATTGGGATAGCCACACAGCATTCGGTCCCCCAAGCACTTTGTGGTCGACTTCACCAGACCGGCAGCCTCTGTTTCCTCTCGTTTATCACGAAAATGGTGCTCTTTGGCAGCACTCTCTTCACCAATCGAGTGCCTACCCATTCCATGCGTGTTCTTCACATGCGACTCATTCTCACTACCCAAGCTTGTCAAGTGACAAACATGTCTCAGAACCATATATTCTACACCCCACTCCTCAATCGTTCAGCCCAACTTCACCTCACTTCAGTCCCCGCCCATTGTCAAACAGGTTCCTTGAGACAGATCATCGTCCCAATCTTGCTTTCTTTCGTAATTCTACTGGTTCATTTCGCCGCAAACGTGCTACTCGTGCGATCGAGTTCGACGGGTTATGGGTTGATGAAGAAGACCTCCTCAAAGGTCTGACGGAACCCGATGCAAAGCTTACTGTCCACCAATGTCGCTGGGAGGAAGATCACTCACCGTGTCCCCTATGGATCAGAGGTGACAAGTCGTCCATCAGTACTCACATCCAAAAGTGGCATGGAGGGAAGCCTGGAGGGGACAAATTCCAAGTTGATTGTCGTTGGTCTACTTGTGGCAAGTCTATGCTGAAAGAGTCGATCGGAAGACACATTGTAACCGTCCACCTTGGGGAGGTATGGGAGTGCCAGGGTTGCGGGAAGGAGATTGTTCGGAACGATGCTTACGGACGGCATGCCGAGAGATCAGATTTCGATGCGTGCCGAACTTCAGGGGCACTGATCACATATTCTGCTGATGCACGGGTGATCGACGCTCGTGTTGCTCTAGCAAGTGGAGGAGGACTGCGGTACGCTGGTGCATGATTAAGGATTACTTTCACATATTTCTCATACGTTGTGATTTTATCCTGTATATACTGGACTCAGACTACGCTCGGATCCGTTGTTACTAACCTGTACACCACTCTATCAATAATCAATCCAAGCTTATTATCTATTCACCGTCCAGCTGACAGGTGGTATTGTCGAGGGTGAAGTCACTGCTCTGGGGTAATGGTACAACCGTTTCGGAAAATGTTGTCGCGGCTGAACAAACACAAACAAAGTAGCTGTTAGACCAGCTTGTTGCCATTTCTGAACCGTTGGTCTGTCACCTCACGCACCGAACGAGCAAGGACAATAACATCCCCCAAGTTGCATCATGCAAACATCACGACGCTAACACCTTATGGCCTCACCCAGTTAACGTGTGAATAAACGCATTGGTTCCCCACCATGCGTCTATGAACAAGACTGGTAACCATCGAAGAGACTATTAACATTGAGATAAATGATATTGTCATATATTAGCCTCCAGAACCCCCATAATACCCTTGAAACCCTACTGAAGAAACCAAAGCACCGAGGTAAGAATACATTCAGTGGTGAAGCTTTAAAATTAAAGTCTCTCCCTTGCCCTTTCCATGAGTATGAGCGTCTGGCGTTCCACATCGACTGAGAACATACTAACCCCCTCGTCTGCCTTACGAGGCGGCAAAGTCGTCGCCAACGCAGCCAAACATGTCAACGCGAACGAGCGCGACTGAAATCAGTTGCCTCCACCGTCACAGATCAACTTGGTCGTTTCACCTAACACGGGCGAGAATCTGCGCAAATCGGACGAGGAACCAGGGTGATGTGGGGCTCCGAGGCGCGATCAACAAACGTGAGAGTCCGCTCGACCTCGAGAAGGTGTGCGAATGCGTTAGAGGAGCGGCCAGCGACGACACAGATGCGATCCTGAATATGGGGATGGAAGAGGGTGCCGCCGGTTGAGAAATGATGGCACCATGAATCAAGAGACATGCTCATCGCGACAACCTGGGTCGACTTGCGCAAGAAAGGGGAGAATTCGAAGGTGTCATGATGGGCAATCAGTGGGGGTGCTTGTATGCTGAGAGGAAAGCGAGGGAGGGAAAGATTTGAGGTGCGGAGGAGCGGGCTTCATGCATTTGCATTCTCGAAATAGCCTTCAGCTCCAGCAATATATTTGGTGGGTGACTTTTGTATTCAGCAAGGGAGATCTGGGCCCGGGGCATTTCATAGTACCAAGTCTCCATCACGATTGATAGCACTCTTGGACTATTGTTATCCACAATATGGACAGGGAAAAGACCAAACCTCGCGTTGAGCTTGATGTGGGATCGTGTTTCTCGGTTCAATCAGTAATATCAAAGCAGTTGGGACCGCCAATGTGAGAACATGCATGATGAGAAATATGCCACGCGCATGATGGATAGAGAAGAGTCGGACCCATTAAATAACCCTAGCATGTATGCTCTCGAAAATCCTATGTGCTGGCCCCGATGGTCAAGGTATGGTGCCGGATGCACCTCACGCGCGCCGTCTCTTGTGTGGCCGTTCCACATTGAACGCTTCCTGTGTGGTCGCTCTGAACCTCGCCTGCTTGCCAGCCGGCGCCATGCAAGAATGCTTGCTCTCGTGCATGCCGTCCGAGCGCGAGGAGGCCACGGCGTCGGGTAGAGGAACGGCCCTTTTTCCATTCTCTGTAGGAACGTTAGAGGAAAACGACACACGTCTCAAGAACGTATCTCCGTTTCGACGAGCGAACTGGAAGCGCCGTTCGTCCAAGAAAAGCGCGTGGTAAAGCTTGTCGGCTTCCTCGGCACTCAGGCTATACACCCCTTTATCTCTCTCGCGAACGACCCCTTGTGGCCAATTGTGGATGGCGTACCCTTGCTTTTCTAGTTCTCCTTCGAGCGTGGACCATGGGAGCCGATCTTTGGGTACTCTGAAACCGATCTCGCCTGCGTGCACAATGGTCAGCCGATTGAACATGTGGTTCGTGCGATGAAGCATCTCACGAAGCATGGCGACGAGTTTTTGCTTGATTTTATCGATCTTGCGGGCCTTTTTAGGGTCCCCGTTGGATGTGGAACGAAATACCGAGGTGGAATGCTCGATCGGCGTGGCGCGCCTGCAGTGAAGATCAGCTGTAAAGGAATCTGCAGGAGCTGAATTCTCTATTTCAAACCCGAAACAATTTCACTCGGAAATAGGGATGATTCAGCGATCATAGAGGACATACTGACATCAAATTCTGACACGACTCCACTATGTTCGCCAATTCGGCCCGGGAGATGAGAGGTAAACTTGAAAAAAGAAGTTTATGAAGCCCGTCTGATTTCCCGAGATCGACCTACAACAAATGGCTTGGTGATTATTCGCGGACGCTAGATCAAAGTTAGTACCAGTTTTCGTAGCCGTGATTCGAGGAAGCGCCAGCGGTCTTCGTGCGCCAGCGACCTGTCCGGGGTGTACGGATCAAAACTGGATGATGTTTCCAAAAAGTGATTTTTGTCGGGGCTTGGCTCCTGTAGGTGAGGGGCAGGGAGGGAATTGGGTACCCGGGCAGCTGTGGTAAGATGAGCCGGTGGAAATAACTTTGAAGCAGCATGAGCAAGCGAGTGGAAAGGTATGATTTGCATATACTCACACCAAGACTAAGATACAACACTTGCGCAGCGCTGCGGATGTGCGTGGAGTATGGTGAAGGTGGAAGGAAGTGGGACATTTGCGCAGGAAGGCTTGTCTGTTGCATGGAGAGAGCGATGAGTATGAAAACTGAGGTACACCTGAAGCAAGTAATTACCTGATGCATTGTGGAATTCAGCCATGGTAATCGCCATAGATATATTTTTCCATCCCATCCCGCTGATGCCACTGATTCACCGGAGGGAGAGAAACGAGCAGCGCTGACTCCTTTATCGTGTTGTAGATGCTGTCCGATGGGATTACCAGTAGTTGTATCCCAGAAACGAACAGTTGCATCCCACGACGCGCTCGCAAGAATCGATCCATCTGGGGAGAGGGAAAGGGAGTGTATGACCCTGGTATGGCCCGCCCACGGATGTCCGATTTGTTGTCCTGTATCGGAGTTCCAACAGCGAATTGTCTTGTCGTCCGAGGCAGAGAAGAGCCTGCTCCCGTCGCATGACCACAGCACACAGCTAAGATAATTTTCGTGGCCCTCTATTGGACCAAGGACAAGTGTGCTGCTGGCAACGTCATACACGCGGATGTCGTCATCCGTCGCACATGCAAGTTTCTTCCCGTCGGGAGAGAATGACATGGCCCTCACATAACTGCCGTCCTGGATGGAATGGTTGACCTGCCTCCCTTCCATGGTGTAAAAAGCCACAGTCTCATCACCAGCCGCAATGAGTCGATCATCCGGCGAGATGGCAATTTTGGGGCAGCTCCGGCGAGTCCCTGGGTGAGTCCATTCCTTGATAAGTTCGTGCGATTCGACGCCCCACACTTTGATCCCCCCACCACCGTCACTGCTGACGATCTTGGTGCCATCCCGCGTCACAGCAAGACCGCATGTTCCGCTCTTGTGCTCCATTGATGTACCTTCTTGCTTCCCATTCTCCAAATTCCATACTGTCACAGTTCTGTCGCAAGCCGTGACAACTCGTCGTCCGTCGGGGAGATATGCGAGCCTCCAGATGAAACCATCACGCGCCGAGATGACCAGACGTGGCCGAGGACCATCGTAGTGAGACTGTTGCAGTGTGACGGCTTGACAAGACGGTGCTATGTTTCGACTCGATGCGCTTGCAGAGGTGCGCGGTGAGAGGATTGATGGAGGGAAAATGCTGAATACGAACTTAGAAATTACTACGGCTTGCGGGTATACCACAAGGGGATGGTGCTCATGGCGATGCATTTGGCTTTCTCTTAGTGCCCAATCCTGAGAACACCCTCTACCATGTAAATTGGACCAGCTACAGTACTTCTGCACAACTTGCAAAGTGGGGTTGGAACCGTTTCAAAACGTCACAGTTGGGCAGAGAAGTCCCTTGAAGCCTTCTCGGACCATACTTCCCAGTGATGCGCGATTGCGATGATGTCGGGCAAGAGTACGTCGAGATGGTACATGCCGAGTTCAGAAGAACTTCGCCCAAGCCCTGTGCGGCACCGTGTAATTGACGCCAGCGCCTCTGTCTTGAGCATTCTCAACAGCCCTGGCACAAGGTCAGGGAAATGGACCCCCCTCCCCCCCCGGAGTCCTGAAGGTCTTGGCAGCAGTCGCACATGCCACTGGGTTGACGAGCACGATGGCACTATGAGCAACACCTAGTACGGCACAAAGGCATCTCTGGCTTATTGATTACCTCTCCAAACTACTTTGTTGGGGGACGCATTGAATCAACACATTCCTCGTCTCGTACTTGGCTTTGCATATCGAGCTTGAAATTTGAGGGTGACAAGTGATTGGAATCAGAATGTTGTGGAGGTGGTGATGGAGAGGGAGAGTTAGTGGCGGAAGAGTTGGCAGAGACGGCGGAGGGGAGGAGCAAATGGATCTGTAGTAGGCGGGCGATACAGTAGTCAATTGGACGCCACAAAACCAATATCGGCGTCGTGTCATGCAGGGGTTTGGGAAGGTAGAGAGGCGACACGAAGCCCTCCGAGTCATGATGCATGATGGGAGGAATCAGGAGTGTGAAAGTATCACCATATGTAGTAATATAGACAAACCTTGAACAGAAAAAAAAGAGTTGAAACATCGACCGAATCAGACCGATTCCTACTCTGTTTGCCCTTGCATGTCTCCTACAACCGCTACGATGTTCCAATGGTGCTTATTGCGGGATGGTGCTTCAAGGCTTACTAAAAGTGATACTCAAGTCCCTTCGAAAATTCGGAGTGTATCATCCAATGTTTGAAGACTTCCCCCTCACTATATCGGATGCGCTTGCACTTCCGTCGATGTCGATGTCGTGCGAGCCAGGTGGTCGTTGTAACGGTGACGCGTCGTGACTCGTTGACTGCGAACGAGGTTAGGTTCCAGTCTCACCGCCCGCCTTTACTTCTATCATCGACTCCGGCTTCCGTCTAGTGGATCCTTTCGTTGACTAGATTCTTTCCTTCCATTCTGTCAGGGTTCTATCAACCACACCGCTAGATCGTCGAATGTGTCGTCTCGGTCTGATGACAGGGTCTTCCTGATCTCCCTAATCTCACGAGCACGAACCAGGTCTGGCATACGGTTCTCTTGCGAGACACGCACTCAAAATCTGGCGCACGACATGGATCATCGAGCCGCAACCGGTCGATGAGGTGAGGCAGGTGCTTTCTTTTCCGCAAACCCAAGCCACCGAGACATCCGTAGCCTCTACATGCGCGATCGCCCCACACCCTCCATCCTCGCGCGGGCCCGGTTCTAGAAACGATGCACATCTCGAGATCCTGAAAATGATTGAAGAAGACCGCGGACGGTATAAACGGCTTCGGGAACGACGGCGGGTTCAAGCGCAGCCTCAGGTCCTGTCCCATGGTCATTCTTCACATCATTCCCATACCATCCTCCTGGGGTCCGTAGGGTGTCGCCTATGCGCTCGCCATCTTTCCCGCTGAGCGAAAGCGAAAATGCCGAGTGGTGTTGGATATCCGGTTTGAGAATGTGTGGGAGGCGACGAGAGGACCATGTGGAGGTGATGGTGGAGCAAGCGCACAGAGGAGTTTGGAATGGCTGGATCGATGACACGACAATTCCGTCAAACGAAATTTGTAGGTATGTCTAGCTCAATCGCACTGCACATGACAGCAGGATATACCCAGCAGACGGACAGTACATACCACATAGTTCCTATGTGAATATTTATCTACAACTCAGAAAACTTACAAGCTGTGACGCACATCATGTAAGTTCGAGGCAAGTACCAACATAAAGACGAATAGATGTTCCAAGTAAGCACTGCCGCATGGCATCGTACCGCTACCAATTTGATTGTTTACTTTCAAACACGTGTTGGTTCCATTAACCCATGTGTCATCCCTGATATCTATCATGAGCTCGGGACAAAGATAGTCAGTGTTATGGGGGAACTGTTCATGGATTGAGGAGTAACAAAGAACTCATATGAATCCAGGCCAAAGCGGTGTGAGTAACGTGTACATATGTACTATGGCCCATAAGAGCGATCGCGCGATCTTCAACTGTCTGGTACTGTTACGACGTACATACGTCAAAGATCCTGACAGGCGAGCAGGCCACTGAGTGATGTGAGTGGAAAATGGTGTGCTTGGTTATGGATTGGACATGTTAGTGATTCATCCACGACGTAATAGGGTGGTAGACAGGAAGAAGATTTGATCGTCTCGAGATCACTTGCGGCTGGTAATTCCGATTGGACCGTTCAATGCAGCCCTCAGACTCTTTGTTGCTAAACATGTGCATGAAAGTGAATTTCAGACCAGTGGTTTCTCCCTTGTCGCGGCTGGTTAGAGGTTGAAACCTGTTGAAACGTTGAAGGGTGCCTTCTCGAGGCTTGACCTTGCCATGGACCATGCCACCGTTTGGCCTCCGTTAACGACGGAGGCGGCTGACAGTGGCAGGTGGCATCCAACACACTGGCAGCGGGCCACAAGCGATTTGCTTCCACCCCACCCAGTTCGCTCTCCGCAATTCCAAATTTTTGGATGAACTGTCACGGCTTCAATTGGATAACCGATTCAGGCTTAGCGGAGGTACTTTGCTTCAAGTTCAAGTTCCATGACCCTGTAGTAGAGATCCGCCGAGTGGGTAGCAAGTCAGCGACAATGCGGGAGGATTTGTATTCTAACGTTCGGGCGAGGCGAGTGTCACGAGACTCCTCAGGACACCGCGCCGTTGGTAATTGACAGATCTCAAGGCTAATGTTTTTCCCTGGGTACGTTTCCCCCGCTGATTCCATTCTGCTTTATGATAACGTGATAATCAATACAGCCTGAGGGCTTAACTGTCGCCTGCTAACACAAGTACGGTGGCCGCCAGCTGCCGCTACCTCCTGGCATCGAGGCTATCCGGGAAAGCCGGCTGTGTCCACTGGAAATTGAGGCAATATAAGCCGACTTCTTGTTGGGGTTGCCCAGATAGGCTTTTTCCACCATAAACCATGAAGCGAGCAAGAGAGGCGCCCAGCTGTCTGGTGGGTTATTTGATTCCCAGGCAATCTCTCTGGTTGACTTTTTCGATGTGTTCAGACGATTCTTCCTATTGGCGGCCCCTTGCGACGCGATTCATTTATCACAAGTCTATATGGGCCCGCACAAGTAGAACCAATGATAAGAAGCCCTCCAAGGGACATGCCGACTGACTCAATCGGGGTTGCCGTCCAGGTGCCGACCCGCCACTTATCCGACACTTGGCTGGCCTGGCCATATTATATCGGATAGATTTCTCACCGTACATTGGCAGCGTTCCAGTTGCCAATTGGCTTTGGCCAGTTTTTTTGGCAAGCAACCATGAGGGATGCCATCGCTGCTTCGCATAAATCATCCAATATCCCACTGGCAGCCCCTCGCCTTTGTCATTTTGTTCCCTGACAGAATCTTGGGCTCATCCGAAATCTCGATCATCATGTCCTTCGACACCGGTGACAGTGACTTTGGGCAAGTCATCTTGTTGATCCAAACGCATTGTAATGCTGACGCCGTTCAGTTTCCTTGCTGATGAGATTTGGCAGGGTTTTGACACGGGGTTGCCTTTGGTGGCCTCTCCCGAGCAGATATTAGAGTGAGCATGAGAACCATCTACTTGTCTGAGCTAATAGCGACCCATAGACCTCTCCCGGACCCTCAGGCTGACTCGACCCTCTCACGGACTCAGCCCTCCTCGTCTACTTACCCACCCGCTCATCAAGCACCTCATCGAGAAAGTTTCGCAGTCGCGTCTCCTAGTCCCACCGCCCACGCTCCCTTTGATTCCCATGTTCGGCACCTTCAAACTGACTTTCAGCTCGTTCCACACTATCCACTCTTTTTCAACCCCCAAGACTCTGGACCAATGCCGACTGCTCACCAGCGATCTGCCGCCCTTGACGCTGGCCGTTCATTGATGCTCAACGGTTTGCAAGGGTATTCTTCTGCTGTGGGCAAATACCTCCAGCCCTGTGTTTGCGTCACTTGCTTATGCATCATACCAATTGTATAGGTCGTTTCCCCGTCTTTCCATGACGCAGGCTACTACCCTCAATACCACCCGACGCGTGTGCAGTCCCACTTCAATGTCCCCCAGGTGTTTGTTGATCAACCCAACCCATTTAAGTCTGCTGAGGGCACACCCTATCAACAAGTTCGACCTGTTCCTGCTGGCGCGGTGCGGAGTTCTTCCTCCATCCCTTCAGAGTTGGCGTTGCGGCCCGTGGGTTCTTGTTCTCCCCCAGCACAAGTATCACCGGTCCATCGAAACTCTCGGGGGAGGCCCTCCGTCACAAGCTCTCCGTACCCTGCGATTCGGACATCCTCGTTCCCGGTTGAATCAGTCTCACCTAAAGAGACGGTAATACACACTTGCCAATGGATGAAGGACGATGGTACTATGTGTAGGAAACCGATCACAGGGACGACTGTTACAGACCATCTCATTATTCACGGCGTCACGGACATGGCAAACGGCCATCAATTGCCATGCAGATGGTTTGGATGCCAATTGAGAGGAGACAAACCTACGATGAAACGCGAAAGCATCGCACGTCATGTTCGTGAAAAACATTTGGGTTGCAAGCGTCCCCCAAAACAGGTTTAGGTGCGAAATGTCGTTTGTTTGTGATAGAACTTGACGTTCATTCTCCTTGAGTTGTGCACCCAGACGACCAGGCGCCAAAGGTTCTACACGAAATTCCTGGGATTTGGAACTGTAGTTCATTCGTTTTCTTCTAAAATTTACTTACATCTCTTCCTGGTGAGACACGTGTATTGTTTTCTTCCCGGTGTTGTACTATTATAATTATTTCCTCGCTGTTCTTCGGCGCCGGACCGCTGATGGTTCATGTGAGGAGAGCCTTATGGTAATCGTAATTTATTAATACATGATGATATAACGTTCTTACTGCTAGCTACCTGGCGATGGCATTCGATGAGGCCACTTCAAGTACACCAAGTCGTTGGCTAGGGTGGGTTGGCTGATGCGCTCAATACGGTGTTAGTATCGCCGCTCCAACACCCCCGCGGCGTCGAATCCGCACAATCTGCCAGCACCCACGTAAGCCCTTTTCGTACGACTTGAATCTGCCAACATATCCGCCAAGTCTACCATCAGACGGATCATGTTGCATGTTGAATTACTAGTTATACATAAGTGTCGGTAGCTGAGCACTGCCGAATTTTCAAATCGCAATGGCGGACTCGGACGCACTCTCTCCCACGGTGACATCTCTCATCTCATCTCCAAGTACTAGCCCATCGGCCTTCTTTACGGGATCGACCCCGATGCAAGGTGCGACGCTTCCATTTGATCCTATCAGGATTTCGAATGGCTATGAAGTGAATGCAACCCGACGTAATGGACACGTTTGGTGTGTGCAGGTTATGAATTCCCCAATTTACTTGAAGGCTGCCAACAGTGCCAAGTTCCGCCACCTCGTGCCCATCAAACTCTCAGCGGCTAACCTTGTTGGTTATCGAAAATAATAGCTGTCAACAGGTTTTCTACAAATCGACTCGCCCTTAGTGGCTAGCTGGGTGCACAGGCCTGCCATGTAGTAACAAAAATGCGATGTTTTGAGCATGGAAGCGGCGGTATGCAGTGCTTGCTGTGACACTGGAACTTGATAACGGTTGGGCTTTAAGACCTGCTTCGTTGGTTGGACGTGGCATGGTTACTTCTCCATTACAGCTGATGGTGAGGTATCCATGCGCCTTGGAAGAAAGGTAGGTTCTGAATTATAGCTGACATGTTTATTGACAATGTTGAAGTATTTCTCCTAGTGCGGACATATCCATATGTCACTGTCGAATGCATTTGTAAATTCTCCCACGAACCATCGATCTGGACGTTCATGTTATCGTATCAGGGTGGTAAGGCAGCCAGCCAAGGTGTTTGGCTGGCAATGGCAAGCGGGAATTTTCACCGACCGTCTCTCCCGCAGTGACCATTGGCAGGCTGCCAATGCCAATGGCCAAGGCGGGGACTGGGGGATTTAATGGCGAGCGACCCATGACTCGACCTTTCTCCCCTACATCGCTAAGATGACTCCTCCCGATTCATTCGTGCCCCAGTCCCCAACCAGCTGGCAGTTCGAAGAGGGTGCTCTCGATGTCTCGATATCGGGCTTCCACGAAATCTCCTCACCAAGCAGCTTTGGCTCGGGTTTCCACTATTCTGATACGTCTCCCTATTCGACACCTGTCGACCAAGCGGGTTTCGACTTCGCGGGCCTGCAAGATCATACTTCCGCTTTCCTCGCGTCGAATTTATCATTCGACTCAAATACCGCCGATGCTACATTGGCTCCCCTAGATTTGACACAAGGTCGTATTCCACGGATTTCTCCAGGTCTAGATCATGACTTAGATCGTATATTCGATGGGGATCCTGTAAGCTTTTACATTTTAGTTCGTGCACCGGGCTCAACGTTGAAACGCTGACGATCTTCAAAGGTGACGAACAATGTTCCACAATCTGACGACGAAGTTCCTTGGTTCTGCGAGTCTCTGTCCTTTGATCCTCTTGATTCTAACCCTCAAATCTCGCCCTTCGTTCAAGACATGAAAGATAGTTCACAGGTGAAGGTGATAAATGATATTTGGGTTATTCTCATTACTAACCTTTTGTATGTAGATCACCACGAGTCCTTATGCATCCCCTCTTGTGGATACCCCGCCTCCGGGTTGGGGTATTGGTCAACCAGAAGCTCGTGTTTCATATGAGAATTCTTTCACTTTCAACTTGACGGATCCCGCAGCCAGGATCGACAGTTCATCATACCCTTCGGAAAACATCCAAATGGTTGATCTCGAGGTAAGTTAAATGTGCTATGCGTCCACCCATACCTTATTGAATCAGGTTTCGCAGGCCATGCAGAGTCCATCCCACACTACTAGTTTCCCCTTCGAGCAACAACTGATTCTTTCTGTGGGACCTTTTCGCCCCTGCGAGTGGAAAGATGGAGACGGAGCAGTGTGTGGGGAGCTGATCACCAGCGCAAGTGTTCCAGAACACCTGATCAAACATGGGATCGAAAAGCTTCCCCGTGACCACCTCACGACGTGCCACTGGGTTGGCTGCAAGAGGAAGAAGCCCATGAATCGTGAAAGCATAGTCCGACATACCCGCGAAGTGCACCTGCACCTGAGGCGTTCCTCTAAGGGGGCGCAACATCCCTATCTCTAAGACACTGGTTTACCACTTACATTGGTTGACGAAGTTTTACCCCAAATTTCTATCATAATTTTTAGAAAGCTACTTATACTAGTGTAACTCAGTTTCCTTCTCCGTGATCATCATCAACCCTAGTATAATATGCTCTTTAAGAAGTACTCTCGTTAGCGCTGGTTCGCCTACGGCCACACTCTCAATATTTAACAGTCATCCATATGTTGTATTCTACGATATTTACTAGTGCAACTAGTTAGCAAATTCGACCGGTTCGCTTGCGACACCATCGTCACGTTGGCATAACACTACTCTCCGAGCCATACAAACGCCGTGCCAAACCACTCCATCAGTGCGGCGTTGAATCGGCTTCGATCGGTTATTGATTGCACGATGTTCACGCGTAGCATGTCATTGGCAGCGCCCACTCATGGTTCACGTATTGCTCTCCAGGTTCTATTTCCATCGTGCAGCATCTGTTCCTTGAAGGGCCCTCCAAACAAACGTTCCGATGCCCTCGCCAAGCCCGACCCTCGCATACCCCTCCAAGACGAGCCGCATACTCATTTGCCATTGGACGCTTTCGCGTGCACTGGCCACCTCCTTCTTTACTCCTATGATGGACTTCTTGCGGCTGTGATATGTGTGCTCATACATGCCACCTGGTAGTGGCACTGTCACCTTGTGGCAGGCCAGCTGGGATAAAAACCTGGTTGTCCCAACGAGAGATGAACAATCGACCTGCCAGTGAGCTCCACCGCACCAGTCTGATATTTTCTCTCAACGTGAATCCCCAACTAAGAAACCAACACACACCGAACCGAGGTAAGTACAAAAGTACGAGGGACGGTGTAAAGCCACCCCTTTCGCAAAGACAAATCTATTGACTCTTTGGACGCAGGCAAAGGTTCAAATTTCAGTGCCACATTGTCATCCCATCCCGCGACGCTATTGCCGATGGCGTTTACACGTTTCGAACTTTGTCTTTCGGGGTGGAGACTCCACGATGCCCAGGCTCGGCCTCAGTTGACCGTCTCGAAGCAGAACCACGACCTCATTGTCACGGGGCAGGCGTTCGGCGCTAGAGTGTCTGTGCGAATATGCCTGCGTTGGTGCACGTGGTTGCACAGGTACTGCGACAGCCTGCTTCAGCAGCTGCAGAAGTCTGAGAACCCCGGGTTCAAGTGTTGGCCACCCTCAAGTTCGAGCGAGATGAAGGACTTCTCCACGCACCCCTTACGAACTCATTGAGGCATAATTTTCCCGCCTTTTCTTGCTTTCTTCTTTTCTTTGACATCAATTCCAAAAGTGGCCCCTTCACACGAGGGGCACTCCACCATTCCTTCGACTTCTTGATACTAGGTGCTTCTTCCTATATCATTCCTTGCCTATATTTTTCTCTGCGACGCATCATAAACTGTTTCTCCAAAACGTTTCGTCCCTTGTTCTTGGAAAGAAAAAAGATTACAATACGCTCTAATGTACAAATCCGAATGTCAAAAAAAGCTCTTCACAACGATCATGCCTAACCCGTGTCCTATGGTTTTAATATCTTGGTCAAAGTCACTGTAGCGTCCCCGTTTATCCTAGCTCTGTAGGCCATCGGGCTAGGAATGCTGATGGCCTGGGCTAGTTCGCATCGGGGCTGCCTAAGAGCGTGGTCCCTCACGCTGTCTGGGCGCGAGTACGCCCCGTTGCACACCGAGCATAACCACTGCAAGCCAAGATGGGTGAGAAAATGTCTCACCAGCCCGCACGTTTGCGGGGATGACGAGCAACCAACCCACTCGCAACATGCCAACTCCGTCGATTTTCCCATGAATACCACGCCGTGGATGCGTGTCAGGTGGTCCTTGACCGCTTCCTTGTCGGAAGTGAGCCAAATCCCGCAGTTCTGCCAACAGCATCGGAAGAATTCGTGCCATCCTCCGGCATTGGGCGGGAATTCAACATTTTGTAATGGGATCGTGAACGTGTAAAGTTGATCGGTGGATGTCGTAGTGACCGGTTGAGGTTGTATATGGTCAGACATTTCGGGAGGGGACAGGGAAACGAGACTATGATTGCCCGTGGAAAGAGGTGGACTTGCGGAAGAATACGACCCGGAGTCAAAGTTCCCGGATGGGCTGAGACTCGGGGTGGAATCAGGTGGCGGTGAATGTTGATAGGCGGGGGCAGCGTAGTGAGGAGACCACCGAAGAGTTGGAACCGAGGGAAGAGTAGGGTCCACGTAGCTCGGCGCGCCAACGTCAGGATACGTCGGAACCATTGGCATGGCGATGATGGGTGACGGTAGGGCACGAGGATGTTCGACCATGTAATTGTCATGTCCGAACCCAAACGACGGATCGTAATGACACATGCGAGCGTCAATCACACCACCGCCGTATTGCGGATATCCAGTCAGAGTCGACATAGCAACTGTTTGCGGGTGACGCTCAGAGATCAAGTAATAAGCGCTTGAGCTCGGGTTGTAACCGAAATGAGGTAGAGAGAGGTCGCTAGCGTGCGACGGAATTGAGGACCCACGTAAGGTCGGCGGGAGTGGGAATGGAGATGAATTGGACCGCGCTGCATTTGCAGACCTTTGGGTATGGATGGTCGTGTCTGCTGCCCAGTGCTTCTGAGGAGAGACACTTCTCCGGAGCTCAGGCGAGACAGCGCTCGCCCAACGAGAGGCGTGATAGACGGGTAAATAAGTGGTCCGTTCCAGTGCATAATGGCCACGTTTAGATTCGGTACCGGCGCTGTGTTGAGAAAGGGTGTCAGTGTCGATCACAGTTTGATATTTTGCCTCACAGACAATGAGAACGAGGGCCCGTCAGACTTGTCGTCCATATGGGTGTAATGAAAAGACGAGGCGGACATGCTGGAGCGTTACCGCAACGGATTCGAAGGGCAAATGTCCTACTCGTTAACTCTCGACTTAAATACCTGAAATATCCTAAGGCGATTGGCTGCCATAAACTGCACGAATATGTTATTATTCGTGAACCACGAATGGCTGGATGGCCGAATCCGGGATTTGTAGCCATGAACTGAGGAGGGTGTGAAAAGAGCCAAGATCTCAGCTCAAGGCCCCATCGAAGTCCTCCGGCGAAATCAGTTAACCACTCATTCTCGTGGCAACCACGCGAGGCCATGCTGTTCCGCTCTTACATACGGATGCGGAGGATAGGGTACGTCATCCCCTTAACGATAGCTTCGGGCTCTCCGCGCACGTGGCGTTAGGGTGTGTCGACTGCGGGAAACAGATGCACCGAGATAAAAATGACAGATGGACCTCGACAACCAGAGATGCTGTAGAAGGTCCGAACCTCGGAGATCTATGGTTACTTACGTTCAACATCGGGATTGTATCCCACCCATGTTCAGGGATGATCGATTGTGGGACCGCAGGCGAAATGAAGCTCAGTAAGGTAACCCGCCTCTGGTACTGTATAGCACAGAAGGCCTTTTGCGAGAAGTGAAAAAATGCATCGACACACCTGTTGCTCTTGGGATCCATGAAGTAACCACAGACATATCTCCAGTCCGCCATGCTGGAATTGGAGACTCATCGCGACAGCAAGCCGATCAAGGACCGCGTATTATGACTGGCATCTACCCCCAAGAGATAAGCAAAAAACACCCTGACCTTACCCTTACTCGAGTCAATAATAGAACGGATAACTCTTTAAATGAAATGTAAATAGCTGCGGCCATTTCTGATGGAAAGATCATAGTTACCCCCTCGAGCCAAGCCAAGCATTTCCGCCGAGTCTCCACCACGTTCGTGTAATGTACCTTGGAAGATAAGGTTGTAGTCATCAATGCCGCGAAGGTGTTTCAAGAGGATGGCATTTCGATGTCGAAGACCTTACGCAGGATGTTGTGTGCGAGAAAAAAAAACCATAGCGAGACCGGCTCAAAAGGGTCCGGAGAATGTGTAAACGTCTTGCGTCCCTAGATAAAACGTGGCGAATGGCAGATCAGGGTCAGGGTCAGGAGGTTGGATGGACGAGTGCGGGAATGGAGGCCACCTACCATTGTGATGCGGCATTCCGGGCGAAGAATATCTCGTACCCTGCGCACCCTTTTTTTTTTTTTTTGATGGCACGGTCTCTGGCCCAGATGATTGCATTTGGTATGGCTGGTCACAGTGCCATGTCAGCGTTACAGCAGAAACGTTCAGTCGGGAGGCAACCTAGCCATACCATTACCTGAGTTCGAATTAGGTCATTTCAAGTGTTCAACTTGTAGTCAAACGGACATCTACCCAGCCTTGGTCGGCGGAAGCGTGGGGTAGCACATGCCCGGTCCCGGTGGCTTTAGCAGGCACTGGTAAACCCTCATAGCGGAACCCTAATTTGGAGGATCCACTACTGGTAGTTGTGGTGAGCGGAAATAACGGCGGCCGACCGCCATAATCGGGTGAGCAACCGAAATGAAGAGCGCACTGGTGGTCGACAACAAAGAGTTTGTGACAGCACGTGACGGCTGCAGGATGGGGTCACATCAGAATTACATATCTATGTTTGTCCCAGGGCCGTCGAACACACACCGAGCCTGTCTGCGTCATTTTCCGCTCATACGCCGCCCACACGGAGACAAGTAGGGGATCCAGATGATGGTCAAGTCATGCTCCTTTCCTTGCTCTCTCTTGTCGGGCTCGCCGTCGCCTGCGCCGACCGTGGGCTCCACGCTCGCGACAGCCATGCCCATCCTCACGTCCACGCAAAGCGCGAGTTTCCGCAATTTCCGCTCACGCCACCCTACCGCCCTCTCGACTGGGGTGACTTCAACGTGATCCACACCACGGA
>JBBPSD010000139.1:313-47898 GCA_038093415.1 Xerocomellus chrysenteron | reverse complement strand
CTCTGCAATGCTGTATAGGACGCAAAGAAGTGACAGCGAGATCACGCCAGGAAATGGGACGAGTCTGAAGAGATACCGAATGAGGGCCCGGAGGGTCTTGCCATCGCTGACTGCAAATAGATGGCGTCGCGCGACGGAGATACGACCAACCATGGGTGGTGGTAAAGAGTAAAGGTAAGTATACTAGCTGCGGAAAAAGGGATATGCCCGCCTTTCCGACATGCCTGATCAGCGGTGTCGTTCTACGTAACTATTTCGTAACGACGGAGCTGTTATGATCACCGATACATCACTTACGTAATGTCGTGCATGCAGCAAACAAGTTTTCACCAGCGCGGTCGATAAAAAGGATATGCATTTGTCGACTCATCATGATAGGTGACTGAGCCCGAGTTGGACCGATAAGTATTTCAGAACGGGGTATCCATTTAAAACATCATGACGACCCCAGAAGAGGATGCTGTCAAGGCTTGTACGGCATCATCTCACTTAAACTTGAAATTCGAGCCAACTTGAAGGTCGGGTTTGTTTTGGAACACAGTGAGACTAGTACAACGCGTGGAACGAAGCCAAGCTCGTACTGAATGATTTGAAACATCGCCTGACCTAACGGATCTCAGCGGGAAACCATGCGGTCAGTGCACAGCCGTAATACTCCGCCTTCCAATCATATCGGAGTTTTATCGGAGTTGTGTAAGTTAGTACATATATGGCCCTTCCATGTTTCAAGATGAATGTTTTTTGTATGTCAGGTGCTTCATGAATGCATAACTCATGCTGCTTGGAATGGTCGCGCTTCTGAGCCAAATATACTTGTGAACACTTGATGATTAGTACATTCACCGTCTCGCGTGCTTCAATCCCACGCTGTGCGTAAATTTATTTAACTGGACATTCTTCTACCACTCCTGACGCAGCAGCTGGCACACCCCAGCAACCACAATGCTGGCTATTCCATGCACAACCGGAAGGCATCCGAGCACGCATGCACCCGGTGGATGTAGTAGTTCATGTCCATTTTGAATCAATACTTGGCTGATATCGCTCGCTGGATGTAGTGAACCTAGGTCGAGATAAAAGATATCAAAGCAATACAACCACCACTCGGAGACCACACCACCCGTGAGTCTAATCCACCCATCCCCCCAACTCGACCGCAAATCCAACAGCCACCTTGGCGAACTCTAGCATGTGCTTTCGTTTCGTCGGTTATCAGCTCAATCATTGCCACCCAAGACTCGGGCTTGCTCAAATACGCACCTCGAACGAAAACTCGCCATCTTTTAGGTCCATCCGGTCGTCGACGGTGTGCATGTATGGATTGAACGCCCGCAACGGATCGCCTTCCGTAGCGAATATCGCAGGAAAACCAGCGCGGTGCCACGACATGTGGTCCGAGCCTGCACCCGCACTATACGGACATCACAACCGACGAGCGTCAATCAGGGACGTACACGCGCGATCGTGGCTGACGTGACGACATACTATAATTCCGCGCCGGCGATGGGAGAAGAAGAATACTCGGTAGCCATGTTCTTGGCCCAGTTCGTCAACGGCGTGTGGACGTCGGTGGTGATGAACGTCACGGTGGGCTCGGAGTCTTTGGGCACGTACGCCGTCATATCCTAGACTCGAGGATTGAGTACCACGTCGAGAATCCAACCATTTTGTCAAGTGACGAGGATACGCACGAATTGAATCATGGCCCCGACGTCCTTGCGCTGATGCACGTATTCCGATGCGATGTCTTGGCTGCCTAGGAGTCCCCCCTCTTCTGCGGCGTACCAATGAAACTCGACCGGCAGCTTCGGCTTGAAACCAGCTTGGACAAGCACTCTGAACGCTTCGAGGATGGTCACCGTTCCAGAACCGTCATCGTCCGCCCCAGGTGCTGGGAGGAGTGGAAAATCGTAGTTGGCAGAATCCTGATGTGCGCCAACGATGATGTGCGGCATTTCGATAGCAGTGTTTTGTGAGGATCTTCCGCGCGCAGGCTCGAACCGAGCGATTATGCTGGGTTGGGGGAACGTGTGGGTAAACGTCGAGAGAGAGATATGAACGCCGGGAGGCGCGTCTGCGATAATCTAACACGTGGTGAGGAAGCGAAACCGAGATCAGGAGACACCGAGCCCGAACCCACCTCGAGTAGTTTGTCATAGATCCACCGAGAGCTCTGTACCCCAAATTCGGAGCGGTAATAACGATTGAAAAAGGACGTCAGATTACCGAGATTGTACACCATCTCTTCCATCTTTAGACTCTGGACGATCTCGTGTACCTTTGTTTGGTATCGAAGCTCGGGCCACTCTGCGGTGACGGGTACAGTGATTGAGTTATTCGCGAACCGGGGACGCATCGAGCGAGCACGACATACCAGTCTGCTTCTCGGTCGACCGAAAGACGTCTTGGCGTCCGGTGAGATCCATGAACGAAAGACCTTGCTTCTTGAGCCGCAACTTGTCGCCCTCGGTCATCCATGCCGGTTCGGCCCCAAAGACTTGCAGCAGTCGTGGTTCGTCGAGAGTTGCGGCGTAACCAGGATCCACGAGATGCATGACTTGGACAGGGTCATCGTCATGGACGGCTAAGAGTCGCTTGATACTCGCTTCGGTGTCCTCGACGTCGTTGCCAGACTGGAGGACCTGTTGACTCTGACTCGAAGGTGGGTACAAAACAGATGCAGACACCAACGAAAGGAAGAGCGAGATGGGAACAAGGGCGGTCCTCATCTAAGTCGTCGTACTGGAAGATTGAAGGGTTCGCGAGTAAGAAGCGTCCCCGGGTGCCGGCAGAATATTATTATACTTCCCACGGAATCCCTGGGATCATGAACGTGTTATCTCAAAAAAAATAAGCATCTTGCAAGAGCATTCCATCGTCACTGGATGCATGAAATGATCCTCGTCGTGTTGTGTGCAGGGGTACTCCTCAACTTGAAGGAAAAGGAAAAGTGACCCAAACACGAAGAGCATAGTAGCTGACTAATCTAGCAGTACATTATGTCAGCAATCCGATCCTCGGGGCAAAAAGCTTGAGATTTAGTACAACTTGGTGGAATGGTGGTAGTACATACTAACTATGCTATACAGTGCTCTCTACGAGCGCGATCTATGCACGATGCGAACGATTCAAATGCAAGTACATCCATCAATGCCCACCGTGCTTGACCGTACCCCCAGCCACCACCTCGAGTGCCTGCTCCACATCCCTCACCAAATCCTCCGTCTCCTCCACTCCGACAGACAACCGGATCAGATTCTCTCCAATCCCAAGCGCTGCGCGCTCCGCTTCGGGTATACTCGCATGCGTCATCTGCGCAGGCAACTCGGCCAAACTCTCCACCCCACCAAGCGACTCCGCCAACGTAAACAACCGCGTCGCAGTCAAGAACTTGCTCGCTTCCGACGCACCTCCTCGAATACGAAAGGACACCATGCCGCCATAGGGAAAACCCCCTTGATCCTCGCGCCCGTCTTGGAGCGCATCGACAAACCGCTTGGCGTGCGGCGCCAACTGCCGATACGCAATCGCGTTCCGCGGATGGGACGCCAACCCAGGGTATATCACCTCCTCGACCATAGGCGAGCGTTCCAATGCCTGTGCCACCCTCAACGCGTTTATCCCGTGCGCCTTCATCCGTAGATGGAGTGTCTTGGCGCCCCGCTGGGCCAGCCAGCAGTCGTACGGACTCGGGATCGCGCCATGCGCGTTCTGGAGGAAACGCAACTTTTGTGCGAGCTGGGCGTGGCGCGCGGGGAGGATCGCGGCACCCATGACCACGTCTGAATGGCCATTGATGTACTTTGTGAGACTGTGCGCGACGATGTCGGCTCCGAGGAGAAGAGGCGATTGGTAAAATGGAGATAGGAACGTGTTGTCGACGACCACGAGGGGCCGGGATATGTGGCGTCGTGCGAGCAAAGCAATCCGGGGTATGTCTACAATCCGAAGCGTAGGGTTCGTGGGTGATTCTATCCAGACAAGCTAAGAATGCCCGGCATCCGGTCAGTATGCATGGCTGGAATGCGAGCAAATAACATACCTTGGTGTTTGGTCGGAACGCTGCGAGAACGGCGTCGTCATCGGCAGTCTCCAAATCGAGAAAAGTCGTCTCAACCCCCTGAATCTCTGACGCGACCCGTTTCAAATAGCGAAAAGTACCTCCGTAGACGTCATTCACGCTGAGGATGTGTGCATTCGGGCCTACGGCCTGCACGAGGGTGGCAGTCGCGGCCGAACCCGATCCAAACGCGATCGCATAGGCACCCCCGGCCTCCAACGCCGCAAGCGTTGTCTCTAGCGCTTGGCGGTTAGGGTTCCCGGAGCGAGAATACTCGAAGCCCTACATTAGGTTGCAACGTCTTGAGCGGGGTGGCGTTATCACGCGAGCAAAGACGTACCTTATGGTTTCCGACCCCGTCTTGCTTGTAAGTCGTACTGAGGGATATCGGGGAGATGACTGCACCAGTCTCGGGGTTCGGTTCTGAACCAACATGGATGGCGCGCGTGCCGAAACCGTCGGCATGCGACTTGAGAGAATGGCCGCCATTGACTGCGTTGGATGAATCGTTGGCGATGGTCATTGTTATGGTATGGAGTAAGAAGGGTGTAGTCGGATCTAGAGGTCGACCGGATAGCAAGGGGCTTATATATCATACTCCAGATCAGTGATGCAATATGGCGAGTCCGCCCGGCTGACAAATCAACCATATTATCTCCGTCAGCAGCGCAGACTGCCACATATTGGCCACCCGAGGAAGACCTTTATGGGCTTATAGGAACAAGAAAGAACCGGTATTGTCGCGGACCTTGAGGTCAACATTAGCGCACATTTATGCAGTGCTCGGTACTAGTGAGTACAACACTGGCAGCACGCAAGGGAAAGATTCGTCCTGATTGGCAGCACACCGTACGAAAGATGGACATGGTGGTGTTGTCATTATAAAGAAGAAAGGCTGCATAGGGTTATTCACAAATCGCAAACAGGGGCGAGAGCAGCGAGAAAAGGAATAATAAAGTAATCCAACCGCAGCGATCAAAAGAGAATCAAGTTGATCATAACGAATACCATCGAGAACCGTCCGGGATGATTCCATACTTTTACGTCCTAATCCTGTTTCACTCGCCATAATACCGCTGCCGTCGCAATGCTGACAACCAAGACGCCTACGGCTGCCGTCATATTTAAATGGAACTGCAAGTAATGGATTATCAGAAGCGACAGATGTGAGACCGTGAGATAACCAACAGCCCCAGACGTGCGCAACGGCATCTCCGCCTTCGAGTCCACAACGACAAGTGAGAGGGGGTTCAATGGTGGTTGCTCGGGAGAGTCCTTCACCGATGGGGCAGGCGTGATCGGATATTGAGGACCACGTTCGAGCACTTGACTGCACGACTCTGGCTCACTTTCGGCTATTGATGGAGAGGGCGATCGCGATCGATATTGATCCGAGACACGTCGCGAACCCGGATTAGACCCAATGTCTTGCTCCCCATTGACTGCCCCTTCTATCATCTCAATCGACGAGATGGGTGAACTTGATCTCGAACGACTTCGAGAAGAGCTTGACCGACGACGTCGGGACTTTGTCCGGCCGGAATTCGATGCGACACTGACGGGACTGGGCGGCGTCACTAGGCCACCGCCTCCGTTGAGCTTGATGTCGCCGTTCGGAAACCGGTCATGACGTTGCAACGCCACGAGTGATGCCACACCAGCATTGATCTTGGCGTCCAATCCCAGTTCCAGCGTCCGCGCCCGGCTCTCCCATTCCTCCTTTGCCTTGCTAAGCCTCTCCCTTTCTTGTGACCACTCCTCCTGAACGGCGTTCCATTGACCTTCAACATTCTTTTTCCATTCGTTGAGCATTGCCGTCAAGGATTCCCGTTCTGGATCACAGGGAGGCTCGCGAACTGCTTTGAGAATCTCTGCCTGAGCAGCTTCCTGGGCAGAATTTTGCTGCTGCAACTGTGACTGGGTCGCCTGTACGAGTTCTTCCAAGGCTGCAATCTTGGATTGCAACTGCGATATAGTCGTCTGGGCGGCGGTGTGCTGTGCCTGGAGAGAATTGTTGAACTCGACCGCCGAGTCTATTCGTCCACCGAGTGCCGACAGCCGCTCGGCCAGCTCGTCGATAGCAGCAGATGCAGCGTCATGAGATTGTTGTAGCGGTGACGACGACCGGTGTCTGCGCTTCGTGTTGGGGGAATCTTCATCATCCTCCACCATGCCCATTCCAGTGGGTTCGGGTGTCCGCGGACGTCCAAGCTCCTCTCGGCAACGCCGACGTTCTTCGTCATCATCATCCTCGGGGGCCAACTGGTCTTCGTCTTCCTCCTCTACTCTTTCTAAACCATGCGGGACGATGGTGTGGATGCTGGAGGCATCGTCGTCGTCTGCTTGATAACTGCCGTTCCGCATGTCATCGTGGTGAGCATCATGGTGTCCGGATGGAGAACCTGCGGCGTGTCGGGAAATCTCGAGCTCGCGTTTCCGTTCGTCCATGAGCTCGCGTAGTGAAGCTACCTCGGCCTTGATGGCTTCGTGCTCAGCGAGCATGTCCTCGAGGGCACGTACCTTGTCGACGTGAGTTGCCAAGGACGCTTGCGTCTCGTGAAGCTGGCTGCGGAGTTCGTTGAGCACGGTGACCGGAAGAGATCCGGAATCGGTGGGTTGGGCGGGCTCATGCGCTGGTTGTGGTTGTGGGGCGCGAACGGGAGGAAGGTTGGAAGGGAAATGGGGAACGTTGGGTGGCTGTGAGAGAGAAGTCGTCAGGGGAATGTTGACCTATGAAGGTGGTGACTCACTAAGGCGCCACCTAGAGTGTCGTGGATGTCGTTCATCGCGGACGTTAACGAGTGCAGCTCAGAACCGGTGTCACGACTTTTCTGGAGTTCACCTTGTAGACGGCTCAAGATGTGGTCAAAGCTGAGTCCGCTTTTACCCGGAGGTCTCATGCTACCGCCCATCCCGCCCATCCCACCGAGCGCTTGCGACTGCAGGGTCGGTCGACGCTGCGCCGGAGGGACGCCTTGACCCTGGGCGAATGAAAAGTGAGAAGAGGCGCCAGAAGTACTCGGCTGAGAAGGACCGCCAGAGACGCTTGGGGGAATTTGCATGCGCTCTGCTCGGGCAGCATCCTGGGCGTCCTCCTCCGAGAACACGCAGAGAACGCGAGCGGCGACCTTGTGGTGGATGGTGGTTTTATTGTCCTCACCAATGATGTCAATGCCGAATTCCTGAGGAAGACCCGATTGAGGAGGAATGAGATGGGAAAACGAAGGGTGGCATACCACGATATCGTCATTCTTTAATTCAAAAGGGTCGGACTCGACGCCTTCTGAACTAAGACGCTCGCCATTGATGAATGTGCCGTTTGAGCTCTTGACGTCCTTGATGAAGATCTGGGGTGCAGCGGGATGAGTAGAGAGACGGGTAGAGTGAAAGAGACGACCTTTGCATTCTCCTCCCAGACTTCTGCGTGCTGCCTAGAGAGGACTTTTGAGTCAAAGTAGCCGTTTCGCTCTGCAGGGACTGTTTTGGCGTTGGTTTGACGGCCAATCTTGACGCGCTGGCCAGCTATTAAAGCGATATGTTTTGGAAAGAAGGTGTCATTGAGGGGGTAGAGGTAAAGAGCGGGGAAGGAGGGCTGGTTGTGCGGCGAGGAAAACGGTGGTGGTGGCATCGCACTTGGTCGCGGACGAAGAGTTGGTTGGGTCGTCGCTGCCTCTGCCTGCTTACCCAACCCATCACAACTCCCACGCTCCGGCCACGCACCTTCAAAATTAATTAATCACATATCTTCCAGGGATTCACATTCTCCAGTTTCTGACCTGGTTTTCGCTCCACTTCTCCGTTGACGGCCAACCCCAAGGCTAGTCGTCCAGCTTGCACACTGATACCGCCTGCATTCCAAGAAAAATATTGTCCGGGCGGATCTCCTTATCACCATTCTAGGCATTGGGTATCAAGTGGAATCCAGCGCTATGGACTCTGGCATCATCAATTGCTCGATGGGATTTAGCTTCCATGCGATAATCAGATCCTGACCAGTGCGCACAGCGGTCAAAGTGAGGTCGACAAACACCGAAATGCGGTGCGGATTTCCGGGGCGTCCTGGAGACTCGAGTTCGGGTGCGCGCTCATCAGAGGACCAGATCTCGGTTGTCAGTCATTTGAAAAAGTAGTATGTATGTACCAGAGGTCGCTTCTCGGGAGTCGAGTAAACCGTCCGGGGCGTACCACCGCAGCAGGACCACGCGTCAAGTTGATCCGGAACTCCACGATGAAGACCTTTATCCTATCTTCGCTTTTCCTCCGCTTTGTACTATCCGCGCCCTTTTCCACTCCCTAAGGTCAACAGATCCCGCAGGGCAGCGTCGGGGTCATAGAGGTGAACATTAAACACCTTTTTGATCCTGTTTACGCCACAATCCTCGATGAGCCACGACTTCTTGAGGTCCTTGGGACCGAACCCGTGTGGTTGACCGAGGGCGACAAGCTACGACTCAAAAAGCAAGGGCTGTCATTCACGGATCTCACCGGACACGAATATCTCTTGGTTTCTTCAACCCAAGACATTGGTGCGTACCTATTTTTATGGGGGTTTCTGATTGGCGCCCGTCCGGGGTCACTCAATTAATGGACACGCCACTGCAGGATGGCCTGACTTTCGGCATCAGCAAAGAGTTCACAAGGTCATCAAAAATCTGAACATGGAGGAGATGGCGCACAATCTTGGTAACTTGACGACCTTTTACAACCATCATTACCGCTCCCAGTATGGCGCTCGGAGCTCTCAGTGGATTTACAATAAAGTCCTGGATGTAGGTCTTTCAAGGCTGACCGTCGGCCCCGTTCTCCACGTGCTAGATCATCGCGGACGCCCCTTCTGACGTCCATTTATCCCTCGAGACGTTTACCTATGAATTTCCCCAGATTAGCGTGATTGCCCGCTTTGAGCCTCCTCGTAGATCCTGACCAAAACCTGCTATCAAAATGCCAGTCATCATAATCGGCTCCCACCTTGGTTTCGCCAACTACGAATTTCCACTGCTTCCGGCACTAGACGCTGACGACGGTGGCTCTGGAACGGTCACCATTCTAGAGGCCTTCACAGCGCTCGTCCAGGTTGGTTTCAGGCCCGAGGTTCCGGTAGAGTTTCATTGGTATGCCGCAGAAGAGGGGGGACTTCTCGGCAGCCAAGATATCGTCTCGGAATATGTGAATCAACGCAGGGACATCGGGGACATGGTTCAGTTTGTGAGTATGCGCTGGACACGTTAGGTTGGATTCATGGACTGTCGCGTCCCCAGGACATGACAGCATACGTGCACAAAGATACGACACCCACGATGACGTTCATCACCGACAATGTCGACATGCTCTTGACGAACTGGGCCATGAACTTGGCTACGGAATATTCTTCATCGCCGGTCACAGGCGCGAAATTATTATACGTCGCTTTTTCAGCGATCGTTTCGTTTCACACTTGATGGCCACTGCAATGTAGCCCAGGTGGTGTCTCCGACCACCTTTTACCGTGCTGGGGTCCCAGTCGTATGTGCTACTGAAAGCGACCCAATCCGGACTCCTAACCCGTACATACACACCGCCGATGACCAAAGGAAGGAGACTATGCCCTTGAATTTGCAAAGGTAGCCGTTGCGTTCGCTCTGGAACTGGGGGGATGGGATGACTAGACTCTGAGCGCTGATCTTCGAGATCTTTGCTCGATTGCAGAAAAAACAAATATATCCCCTGGTATTATTCGATACAGACAGCGCATGTATCCGCCAAGACGTCATGTGTATTCATGATCATTCAGCATATAGGCAAGATATAGACAGTCGGTGGAGCTGATCAATACTCTTTGTCCCGACGGGTCAGATTACGACACGCTTTCTCACTGATGATGGTCCCTTCATAGACCCTAGTGACGCGGTCACTTTATCCCCGACATTTCCCATGACACCTCTCTTCGTTCTCTCATCTATGAATCTTTTCCAGAATCCAAAAGCTCAAGCACCTGATTGACCGCCAACAGCTTCTGTCAGGTTGCGAGCGACAGACTCCGAGATTGCACCCGAATCCGAGGCGACATTGATCTAGGGAGGTCGTGAGCGTTTGTAGTGCACAGAAAATACGATCGACAGACCATATCGAAGCCCTCTTGGGCACGTTTGAACGACTGCGCTCCCGAAGTGCAATAGATGCCACTGCAGTCATAGTGAGCACTGCGCACGCGTCCCTGTTAGACATGGAACATACCATTTCTTTCCCTTTTCGTGCGCCGCTTTCAGGATCTGTTGAATGGCCTTTTCCACATCGGGATGTGGGTCTGGAGATGGAGGAGGGTAACCGAGGGTCAACGACAGGTCATATGGGCCGATGAAAAGTACATCTATTTTAAATGAAATGGGTCAGGCTATGATGAGCCGAACGCCACACTGTATTCGCTACTAACCGATCCCATCGACGGCAGCGATCTCTTCAACGTTCTGGACCCCTTCTCGTGTTTCGATCTGGATCATGATCGTGACGTGTTCGTTGGCAGATTTGAGATACTCTGCAGTGCTGATCCCCCACACGTCTTGGGTGAACGGACTGCCAAAGCCACGCCTGCCGTCCGGTGGGAAGCGGCTATCGGAAACGACTTCTTTCGCCTTTGCTGCATCAGAGATCTGGAACATCACTTTGCTTGAGTATCTCATCACATTCACATTCCGATGTAGCGATGATTGGGGACACACACCATCGGCACGAGGACGCCTCTCGCGCCTGCGTCGAGCGCATACTTGATCTGCCACGAGGTACCGCTGCTCGTGCCCGTCGCAGGGATGCGCACGAGCGCGCTTGGTGCGGTGCTGCCGAGTCCGGTGATTGCCAAGATGGACTCTGCCGCACCGGGTTGGAGCGAGGTGAGTCCGTGTTCGCAGTCGATCATGACCCACGAGAGGTGTGGACTCGACTGCGCGACCGTCCTGGCGTTGATCACACCTGGTAAGGTGATCCACGCCCCGAAGGCGGGTCTGGCAGCTTTGAATGCCTGTGCGAGGGCGTGAGTGGTCATGGGGGAGTTTCGATAATTCGCCCGAGCGCGAGATGGGTGTCGATAGGTGTCGGTCCTTATGTACGCACGGAGAGACAAGTCATGGGACGAATTGCGGGCCGTGCCGGATCGACCCTATACTCGGGTTAGGGTTATCTCGACCACATTGTCATTGATATTGTCGATCATTGGTTTTTGATGAGAAACCACCATCTAAAATGTATCTCGCCATAATCGTCAGAGACATCCCCGGAAGTGCGGGAATCGGATGCGAGGTGATCATGTCTACAACATTAGCGTGGGCACCTGCTCTTGTGAACTCCACTGCCACCGTACCTCCTCGAAAGCAAAGATGACCATTGCGGACGTAGTGTCTAGCAAGTCTCCTCGTCGATCGCACCCATGTATCATCGATGCACAACTGGTTGACATCCACACCCATCCGAACCTGTCGAATGTCTCGACAGTTACTTGCGACGCAGGTGAATCTTGGTGATGCACTCGCAAGTACGCGTCTCTGTACGGACAGTTCACATCGTAGCCCAGGTACTAGTTACAGCACACGACAACTTTTTCGTTGCGGCTTTTTCCTCCTTTCTTTCCCGAGATCTTGAGTGTACCGAGGGTGAGCGTTGGTCCTTTCTCTCCGCTTTTGCCGTGTATCTTCGCTCCTGGTCTGGCATGTCGAGGGAGCGATAGGAATTTTTCGGCGGAGCAAAAACATGTGTGGATTATGCAGAGTTCCAGGGTGCTTCCCTTCAGGCTCCGAGTCTTCTTCGACACGTCATCCTGAGTGCGGAGCGGCATCGATATGAGCTATCGCGGCTAGCATCACTGTGCCATGCGAGTTTCCGATATAACGCACGTCGCGCGATAGACCATGCTAGACCAGTGCTAGACCGCACTTCGGACTCAGTGTAAGTGCCATGAGACGGGACGTTGTGTGAGAACCAAAGATCGGAATGATTAGAGTCTAAGATAACGATATGGACAATCAGGCATACAACTGCTGTGGCGCACCAGGTGTCGCCAATTCATGTCGCACATGTTTCCCACCCCTTGCCTGATACCTGCGTTCCGCCAGCGGTGGAAGCACACGACCCTCTCCTCTAGCAATCCACTCGGTTATCCACCATGATCCACGACCTTCCTCACTTTTAGTTTTCTTTATGTCCCTGAGCGCCTCCAATAGCCATAGTTCAGGTTTGACGGAATGGCGGGCACGTAAAACTTTTTCCTTGGGTTCGGAATAGGATTGAGTGTTTATCAGAAGCTTCTGAAGGGCCAATCGGATATCTCTCCCAAGCAACGACGCGTGTTTATTCTTGCTCCGTAGACAGGCTGCGTAGAGCATAGCGCAGCTAGCGGGATCCTTGGTCACAGGCGAGAGATTGTTGAGACCGAACAGCGACACTGCGGCGATTACGTTCTCCAGAGGATGTTTTTGATAGAGAGCATGGAGGAGGGTACGCGCAGCGGGGAAGGATGAAAGCGCGAGACCATACTTTGGGTGATCTCCGAAAACTTTCAGAGCAAGCATGGGGCAATCAAGCTCTTCGCACCGACCTGTGGGGTAGGGAGTGAAGAAAGGCGATGAGTGTGTGTACGAAGGGGTACGAGTGTCGGGCGATAGACGTACGAACGAACATCTCAGTGTCGAGCGGGGTGAACGATTTTCCTGACTCTCTCCAGTGAGGGAATACCTCCGCAACGGCCTCAAGGTGCTCTGCCTTGCTCGCGAGCTGGAAGAGGCGTAACCAGGCCGTGGTGCGGACCTGGCCAGACTTGACGACTTTCACTCGGCCAGTACGGTCACGCACGAACTGAAGGAGTTCGTGGAATTTTCGTTCCCGAGCATTCGAGTATCTTGACAGCGGCTTGGTGGATTTCTGGGGTGTTGTTTGTGATACGAGCTCGTCCGGGATGCCGAAAAGGTCACCGTTTTCGTCGGCGCGTCGAGCTATACATATGAATTACTCGGCTTTGAACCACTTGATAAATAAGGACGAACTAGGTTGCGAGACGTGGATTTGCTTCACCAAGACCGGGCATTTTGTGAGGCGGAAGGCATGGACGGGTACACACCGCCTCGCAGTACCAACGAGAACACTAGCCATCGAACGACTACGACCAGCACAGCTGCAGACTTGGTTTTCCTGCTGAAGCCAAATAAACACAAATACCCCGGACTCCTGAACTACACACGTTGTTGGGACCAATGTACTTTTACTTTTATTTGAGGCATCTGAGACACGCACGAGGCCCTTCCTTGACTTTTCGTGGCTTGGCTTGTTCGAGAACCAAAAGGCGGCAGAGCCATACATGTCATACCATGTCGACCAGCATCAGACTACTGATAGAACGGGAAGCAAGTCCACGTTTTTGGAGCACCGCACTTCATTGATCTATTTTCTGGCACGGGAATCAGGTTCCCATCATCAGCGGGCGCAGTCGATTCACCATCCTCACAGCAGGGCATAGATATATATAATAGCCTCCATGGAAGCCTCGGACTCGGAAGTCGACGATGGATGTCTCAGTCGGGCCTGAAGGCATGAAAGCCGAGAGAAGTGGCTAGAGGTGGCTGCAATGTTGGTAAAATGAACCATTTTCGTGCCGGCTCTCAGCATATCTGGTGAGCAACCGTGTGGCCGATGGTGAAGCAGCGCGGCACTTCACGTATGCCCACAGGTGGTTCGGGCGTGAGGGCGACAGCGGGCAACTTCACACGGAAGTCTGTTCGCAAAGGCCCTCGATGAATTACATAGGTACAATCGAGATCAGCTGTGCCAGACCTTTGGCCCCTTTCGTGGCAAAGTAGCTCGTGAAACAGGTGGATGCCAGTGGTGGCTATCGTTGCCAGCACAAGATTATTTCCGGGGACGTCGTTGAAGATGCGCTCATACTGATTATAGTGGAGGGGCCCCAGCCGAAGGACGAGATCTGAGACGATACAAACTGACGAGAATGACGACACATTGAAGATCTTCATATCTCGGTTGTCGTGCCACGCGGTGCATTCGTATGTCCAGGATGCACTCCGAACATGCTCGTCTCACGAGTGTCGTCAGAAAATGACAATGTGTCAGCTTCTCTTATCTTGTAACGTTTCCTGCCGCCACGAATCATGGTGCTGTCAATGTCACCTTGCCACTAATCACGGTTAGCAAAGACCGAGAGGCATTTGACAAGATAACAGGCTCCTAGGACAGCTTTTCCACAAGGGCAGACTCATCCGCAGTTGCTCATTGGATGATAGCATCTCCTCTCCTGCTTAGTAAGCTCCGCTCTTATCTCGCCAAGTGTTTCGCTCCCGCCGACTGATTAAGGATAGTCAAGGTACATAAATCCCACAGAGGACGCGGGTATATCAGCGCCACAGTTTGGCTTGCTTGACTATCCCACCAACGCCCACCTCTTGCACAGGAACATCTTCCTTCTGCTGATTTAGTCGCCGAAGCTTCCCTCAAGATGGTGAATGCAACCTACGACTCCTGTGAGTTCAGGGCTTCTCGAAACCTACATTCCTTCATTTACCTACGACTCTCTTCGCAGCGGGAGACCTTGAATGGTCCACCTCAACCGCTTCCGGCGTATACAACCTTGGTGATATTGCTTGGACACTGGCCTCAACCGCCTTGGTTTGGATCATGATACCGGGTGTCGGTTTCTTCTACTCTGGTCTTTTGCGGAGGAAAAATGCTCTCAGCATGATCTATCTTAGCATGATGACCATTGCAGTGGTGTCGTTCCAGGTGCGCCGGGTGATTTTTTAGGAGTGGCAAGCGCTAACCCAATGCTAGTGGTTCTTCTGGGGATACTCCTTGGCGTTCAGCGAAACCGCTGGTAGATATATTGGGAATCTGGGTAAGTCGCTCATGGTCAGTTTGAATCAGGTCTCATTTTTTGTAGACCACTTTGCCCTCAAGAATGTGCTTGACCAACCATCTGTTGGCAGTGCTCGCGTACCCGCGATCGTTTTTTGTGTCTTCCAGCTTATGTTTGCTGCTATTACGTAGGCCATCCTCTCACCCTGGAATGTCACCGCTTACATTGCCATCGCATAGCCCTATGATCGCTATCGGCGCAGTTGCGGAGCGAAGCCGTCTCGGGCCGCTCCTGGTGTTCGTGTTTGTGTGGTCGACATTGGTGTATGACCCGATTGCCTGCTGGACGTGGAACCCCAACGGTTGGTCGTTCGTCCTAGGAGGCCTCGACTTCGCTGGTGGCACACCCGTCCACATCTCTTCTGGCACTGCAGCGCTGGCCATTTCGCTTTATCTTGGAAAGCGTCGTGGTTATGGCACAGAACGACTCGCTTACAAGCCCCATAACACCACCTACGTTATCCTGGGCACAGTCTTCCTCTGGTTCGGCTGGTTTGGATTCAACGGCGGGTCGGCTTTATCTGCCAACTATCGTGCTACGGAGGCTTGCATTGTCACCAACTTGGCTGCTAGCGTTGGCGGTTTGACTTGGATGCTCTGGGTGAGCATTTTCGGGAGAATTGGTTGATATCATTCTAATGACCTTTCGCAGGATTGGCGCTTGGAACGAAAGTGGTCTGCCGTTGGTTTTTGTTCCGGCGCCATCTCTGGTCTTGTTGCCATCACCCCTGGTTCTGGATTCGTCGGCGCCCCGGCCGCCGTACTTTTCGGCTTTATGGCCGGTACAGTTTGCAATTTCGCCACCCAGTTGAAGTTCATTTTCAAA
This sequence comes from Xerocomellus chrysenteron, assembly GCA_038093415.1. Taxonomy (NCBI): domain Eukaryota; kingdom Fungi; phylum Basidiomycota; class Agaricomycetes; order Boletales; family Boletaceae; genus Xerocomellus; species Xerocomellus chrysenteron. The sequence continues at coordinate 32,131 of JBBPSD010000139.1, read as the reverse complement.
TACGATGACACTCTCGACGTGGGTCCTTGACCAATCACTCTAGCTAGTGCTCACCCGATGAATAATAGATCTTCGCCTCACATGCTATTGGTGGAATAGTTGGCAACGTGCTGACTGGTCTTTTTGCTCAGGCCAGTATCGCGGGTGCCGATGGCATTACGGTGATTTCTGGTGGCTGGCTCGATCACAACTACAGACAACTCGGAGTTCAATTGGCAGACTCAGTGTCCGGCCTTTCCTACTCCTTCGTCATGACCGTGAGTCGGTGTAACGCGTCCGCGTGTGTTAAATCGCCTGATCGTCCCATGTTCTTTTCTTAGACCATTATTTTGTGGGTCATGCACTACATTCCTTTCCTCCGTCTTCGTTGCGACGAAGAAACCGAGATTATTGGTGTCGACGATGCCGAGATGGGCGAATTCGCCTACGACTACGTCGGGATTGAGTCTGAGCTGATCCCCCAGCACGAGTACAACACCAGTGCGACTGGCGGAAACCGTGAACCCCACCACACCGTCTCGACCTCGCAGGAGAGCGAACATGAAAAGACGGACAATGCCGTTTCCGTGCCAACATTAAACTCGCGATAGATATATGTCGCAGGCTGCGGGACATTGGGATAGATACATCGTTTCCCTTCGTTGTCTCACCTTCTTTTTTAAAATTTTATTTATTATTTTCATCTCTGCTCTTTGTACCTTGCGAGCACCGTCGAGGACCGTACTTGCAAATAAGGGGTGATTTGTTATTACTCGCTGGCACCCTATCCTCGTTGCTCGTTTCAAGTATATAGAGTCCTGGTCACGTCGCAGGTCACGGCCGCTTAGATATCATAAATAGCACGAGCAATGTTGAGTTTCCGCGAATGCGCAAGTGTTGGCATAGATGACGTCCGAGTAAGTGGACCTGACGATGTTGGTTTAGTCCATCCTGCCAGTGTGTGGGAATGAAGTCCGCGTCGGAGTCGAATCATTACCTCCACAAATAGTACCATTTGAAGACAACTGCCGTTCCCCGATCAGTGGGATGACCAACGTTCGATATGACAGAGTTGTGGCTCATCGACGGCGAATTGAGTAACAATATCCAGGCCGGAACTTAGGTTAAGCTGGCAGTACGATACCAGTGCCTTCAGTGTAACTGTGGAAGGACTCGAGAGTTAGTACTGCACAGGTTGCATAGCTTTGAGTCATGTTTTCACCCTGGGCACAGGGACAGTCCAAATTCTGTCTGAACCCTTTCGCCCTTTTTGACGAGGTCGGGAGGCATGTTCCTAACAGGAACATCAGGCCATGCTGCATAGCATGCACAGAAATGTCAGCCTATCCAAACTAGGTACTCAGAGCTTTCTTCCCATACTACCATTCGATCACGACAGCCAGGGCAGGTAGTTTGGCATACGTTATGATACTGCGCAAGCTGGGCTCAATCATTCGTTGTTTGTTCACAGCCTCCGTACTTAAGCTCCTGTCGCGATGAATGCTCGACGTCCCAGTTCCCAGTTCCCAGTATCCATGTCCGAGTCAGATATTCCACCCTCTTACACGGATGTCCAAGCATCTCCGCCACGGTACACGCTTCCCGAGACATTCGACATTGGTCAACGCAGTGTTGGTTTACTCATCCAACCCCAACAACTTAGAGGGCACCTCTCCATGTTGCATGCATTTCACAACCTCCGGGTGATCGTAGAATCCAATGACGCGCCGCAGTTTCCGAGCGACGTTCGTGCAATGGAGCCAGAGAAACGTTGGGGCTGGTTCGTGAACATCGCAGTCGAGAGGTTCGTTTGAGATATCACATCTTTTCGAATCCCGAGCCTGAATCCTTCTAGGTTTGACCGCTGGTGCCGCAGTCTCGGCGGGTGGTGCTTCGTGAACCTCGAGTTGGCTCTTCCCCCCATCGATGTGCTCATGGTCTGGCATGCTTATCTTCTCAATCCAATGTATGAGATTTCCATGGATGTCTGCCCTCTATGGTGATAACTTGAATAGATGGTATGCGGAAGATACCGCGCATAAATCGGCGTTAGGTCACTTGCCAGTCCTCACAGAGTATCTCGCCGCCAATGTCGTATGCAGCTTTACTTGATGACATACCTCCCTCTGAAGGATGTTTCAGGGATCCCCTGGTCTCTTCATTACCAACTCACCTCACCCTGATCGAGTCCACAACTGGGAGCACCACACAGATACAGCGTATGACCCTTTGGAAGCAGCAGCTGCTGTATCACACAAAGAGATTCAGTGCCCATATTGCGAATATCGAACGGTCGTGCGTAAGTACCGCCCAATCACGCGCTGCTGTGAGAGGTACCTGACGACCATATAGCATTCATTAGTTCAAATGGTTCGGGGTATGCGCAAAGCAACTTCGTGGCCAGCTGCACGTCGTGTGGTAATTCATTCAAGAAAAACCTGTTGGGTCTTTACAAGTTCGCGAATGATATTGTGAAGATTCCCGGATTCCTTTCGTACGCTCACCTCCAGCCTACTGCTACAGTGCTATACAGCGAGCTTATTTATGTTTCAACAGTGGAACTCTGCATACTCCTGATAATCAACATGACACTGGACGTGCTGCACTGATTAAGAATCGTGTCCTGGCGGCGGCTAAGCTTTCAATGTCAAACACACTCACCGTACAGGAAGTCATGAAGCAGTTGAAGTTTGACCCCGGATTACTGACAGGGATATTAAGCGGAAAAATCCAGCAGAGAATGTATGCCTAGATATCGATTGGTGATAACACTTTTCTAACTTTTCACCAGAGGAAGGAGAATCCTGAGCGCATACACAGATGATCGACCATTCTCGGTCGACCTCGTTGGCGCTGTCAGTTTCAACCTTCCCCGCTTCCTTCGCTGCTCAACCGACGGCTGTTTTAGGTCCTGCGGCAAGCTTCATTTGTGCACAAGATGGCTGATCTCGGCTGGACGGATCCTGACTTCTTTGCCGACGAAGAGGAGATGATTGTTTTACAACACTGTGTTGCAAGATACCATGCGTGCGTATGACCTAATGACGTACCGCCACATCTTCAACCGAAATCTTTCCAGTTTTCTGGGACTCATGGCTGATGCTCCCGGGTCATTCTTCGTTCCGACGCTCGACATCGATCTTGCGTGGCATACGCACCAACTCAGGGCGAATTATTATCATACGGAATGCAAACGAGTTGTGGGTCGATACATCGACCAGTGGGTACCCGTTTCTGAGTTACGTCACGATGGTATTTGAGCACCGTTTCTACCAGCGATGACAAAGTCGACGAGGATCATCTCGCAACAGGATTCGACATCACATGTCGTGCTTGGACCGTGCGTACACGTCGCTATACCGTACGATTGAACATGTTGATCCCGACACTTGACTGACTGCCTAGGATCGATACGGTCTCCCGTATACTTACTGCGGCTGTCCTCTCCCTGGTACGACGTTGGGCCAGCGGATGCGCAACGCCTTGTCTCTACATCGTCATCGCACGCCCAACGAACTGGACGTGCTTCGGCCACCACCCGACGCAGCAGCTGGCACACACGCCAGCGACCACAACGCCGTCTATCTCATGCACAACCGAGGGGCATCTGAGCACGCACGCGAGCGAAGACGACAAAAGGCCGAACGACGACGACGCCGAGAGGTTCTCGATGCCAAAGGCAAGAAGAGCAAGGACAAGGACGGGTCCGGCGTGCAGTATAACCGCAGCCAGACGCAGTCGCACGAGCTCGCGTTCTTCTACCCTATCCCGATATGGATCGGCTTTGGGGCTTGCGTCACTACGCCGTTTATCGTGAACGGCACGTGTGCGGCTGTGAGTGTTTTTTTTTTCCCTTGGTTATGTGGCCAGGCTTATTGACGAGTCTGGCGTGCGTGTGTCTAGGGCGTGGGAGGTTGTATGGCAGCATGTGCGGGGGGGTGTGGAAGCGGGGCCCAGTGCGGTGGTGGTGGTGGTGGCGGCGGGTGCGGAGGTGGAGGTGGAAGTGGAGGTGGATGCGGTGGTGGCGGGTGCGGTGGTGGCGGATGCGGTGGTGGCGGATGCGGAGGAGGCTGACAGTCATCCATGCATGCCCGAATACTTATGTACTTGATGTTGTTGGAATGGACAAAGACAATTGTACTGCTTGCGAGAAGTTTTGGTAGGTTTTAAATGCGACTCAGAAGGCGATACACGCAACCGATCACTGACTGGTCAAACCGCCGCCGTCGAAAATCTCGTGGCACGGAACGATATCAACACTGAACAGTCCTTGGGAGAATGCGCATTGTACTACATTTCAGGGAAGTCTTCTATGAGTGGCGGGGGAAAGTGGTAAAGGATACATGGTGCTATCATCAAATTGTGGTTCGTGGCAGCTAGTAACTTGAAAGAACGCTTCACGAGTCGAGTGACTGGGCTGAAAAAAACGTACATGCAATGGCATAGCGTACATCTAGAACAAGAAGGGACAGGTCGGTGATACGCATGTCTTCATGCCTATTCTTACATGGTTATCTTGACGGCGAGCACATAATTCGAACGTTACGGATAAGGTAGACGAACAGTGCAGGACACAGACGGGTAGAGATTTTCATCGCTTGTTTAATCATTCAACCCATGACTAAAAAAAACGAACTGAGTCGTTGACCGTGATGGCACGTTATGACATACACATTATCCGCGGCCCCTTGGGTGATATTGGCTCTGGGGGAGGTCGCCCGAGTGTCTCGTCAACGATCTCTGCAACTCTATTCCACGGAGATGTCTCCTGCAGATCTGGCATTTGCCTACCACCTACAAGTTGTACCGAGATTCCGGGACAGGTTCCCAAGAGGAATGCCGCGACGCCGGCAGAATCACGGATATCGGAGCGTAGATCGATCCGAAGAAGTAGAGGTTTTGTTCCTTGGCCCCTCCGCAGAGAAGCAATGGAGATTGCAAGTGGAGGAACTTCCCGAGCATTCAGTCGAAGTTCCAGGGTTTCGATGTAGGGACAATTCTGCGAGAACGAACTCAAGGATGTCAACGTTCCATTGACGGTGGTTGAAGGCGGGACATCATTGGTAATAGACAAGTGTTGCAAGATTGGCCACGCCCTCGCCATTTCGTCGAGTTTACGGTCGTCGAGAACCAGTCCCGTATTCTGTAGAGTAAGGTGGCGCAGATGCTGGAGAGTTAGCAGATCACCGATTGATTGAAGAGTTGACGTGTAGCCGCTTGCGGTCAATGATATCAGTCGAGTAGACTGTTGTGGGCCAGACAATGACGTCACGATTCCGAACAGCTCACTGAGTTCATCTGGGCTGACCCGAGATGCAAGATGTATGTTAACGATCCGGAGCTGCGACGTGTGAATAGTTTTCAATAGCCGGAGGACGAATGGTGTGGAGAAAGAATGGAGCCCAAGCGAGCGAAGACCCGAAAAAGCGTCCGAGTTTGGAAGAGAAAGTCCCTTGCGTTTTGATGTGAAAGAGAGACCCGGTCCAAGCGCCAAAACGAGGCATTTAAGAGTCTGAATGGATGCGAACAGAGACAAAAAATCGGTGATTTCGAGAGGGATTACGTCTAATATCACCTTTCAGTTTACTGTACGGGGGTAGAGGTAAGACTCACCCATGAATACACGGAGGGATTCGAGGGTCCTGAAGTGGTTTCGAAATTGCGTCAAAAAGTTACGCGTGTCCTTGGCATTGCGACCGCTGGGGTACTGGAAACTCAATGACTGGAGCGTGTTCGGAGGGGATAACATGAACATGGATTTCATGTATGTCGCTTCGTCCACGATGGCGATGTTGCAAATGGTCGGGTAACTGAGTTCCTGAAGGTTTGGAAACACGGGCTTGGACGGGCACGATTGGATGAGAGTTTGCAGGACGCTTTTATGCACGGCGAGTCCTCCGAAGCCAGTGAGTCCACGCTCTGGCATTATCGTTCGAATACGTTTGGTGTAGAGCAAAGGCCTTCGCCAATGGCTAATCATGGGCTTTTTGTCGATTGTCTGCCGTCGGGGATCAGTTGATCCCGTCATCAATGTGGGTAAACGGGACACGTACAAATGTTGCGACGGCCATCTGGTCGCTCGGTGCAAAGTTGAGCAATTCACGAGGAAAGGTCATGATCAAAGGCAGGAGGGAAGTCTGGATGCGCCATAGTACGTCGAGAGCAGGACCACTGAACAACTTGCAGGTACGTGCAAGCCTTGCGAGGTCGGAGCGACCTTTATGGGAGACGTAGATATGCTCGAAAATATGAAGCAAGATTTCTGGGATTTCAAAGCAGTGGGGGATCTGGACCTTTCGCTGCGAGATCGGAAGTGATCTCGACGTTGATGAATGCCTTTGGGGTGGCTCAGGGCCGAGCATTGCACGCGGAATGTGGTACATGGCACAGGTTGTCCCGTGCAGATCCTGTGGAGTGATGAAACCCGGTTGGCTCCGACGAAGTCCACAGCATTTATATGGCGCGCCACTTTTGGCGTGCTACCTTGACTCACCGTAGTGGGCTGTCGGGGGCGTGCTAGATGGCATTCCTGACGATGTGCTGATCGGCGCCGAGCGCCATGGAAGCATGCCAACACGTTTTAGCGCCGGGTTCCAATGAACGGCCCGGGCGCCAAACTCGGTGATTGGAATCCAGGGCAGACATATAAAGCCGCCCCGTCGTCGAATCGCCCTCAAGTTTCTTTCCCTCTTCCCCCAAACTTGAACCTATCCGCTCCTTTCTAGCGACCGCCCGCCGCATCCTGGCAGAATGCTCGTACACCACGCTTTCGCCGTCCTCCCCCTCGTTGCTCTCGCCTGCAGCAGCCCTCTCGCGGGGCGCAACCCCCAGGTCTGCAACACCGGGTCGGTCCAGTGCTGCCAGAGCGTCCAATCGGTGCGTCGTGTTCGTTCATGTCTGTCGCTGGTCTGACGTCGTGGTCGGGCAGTCTGACTCTCCACTGGCAAGTGCCCTAGGACCTCTGCTGAGCGGGATTTCGCTGGCCAACGGCCCGATCGGTCTCCAATGCACTTCACTCCCTGGAGCTGGCTCTAGCGTGAATTGCGGATCAGACCCCGTCTGTTGCAACAACTCGTACTATGTAAGCGTCTCGTCTTGCACTTTGTCTCGGGGTATCCATGCATTTATTTTGCAGAATGGCCTCATCAACGTGGGATGCAGCCCGATCCGTCTCTGAGGGCAGGACTCTGGGCACCGTTCGCTTTCTCTGCCGTCACCGAGTTTTTGTTGGCCTTCTTCTACCGGACGCTCTCTTTTTGTTGATGTTCGATCTCATCTAATTTTGTCAATGGGCGTGTGGTGATGCGGCGTTTGTTGACTTGTGTAACGATGGGCTCGAGCCTCTGGGGAAGGCCACGAGCATGCCTTGTAATATTATGTATGCGAGCGGGGCTCGATGCGTTGGGATGCCAAGTTTGAACACGTCGGAAATGGACCAACACCGCCCCCGATTTACTCCCTCGCCCTGTGATGCCCATCCCCACTCGATCCCTTCTTTGGGCTCCATGTCGCAGGATGAGGAATGGCTACCCATTGTCAGCTGTCCAGCCGACTTCCCCTTGGAGCTTGTAAGCCAGCGGTTCAGACACCGTCGTAACTCATGACCGTATTCTTCGCTAGTTTGAATGCGCTGTCGAACAGCTCATCCATCATCCGGAATACAATTCAACGCTCATTCTTCGCTCAGAGACCATCGCTGAGACATATGACACCGACGACACTCCGGGCGATCTCGAATCTCATCGGCCCATCTACAACATCCATCGCAAACTCCTCCCTCGCCGACCAGGTCGCGATGCTGCCCTGGAGCAGCGCTGCACGCTATATGCGTCTACTAGTGGCACGTGCAGGGACATACCGTGCACGCTCGTGCTAAGCCCTCTTCTCCCGCCGGGTGCGTCTCTGCCGTACTATCATCCTACCGTCCGGCACCTCGCGTTCCGCTTCGTCCCTTGCACACCCCCGACCTTGCGCATAGAAGCGGTCGTGTTGCCCGATACGCCCTTGGATCTTAATTCAAGACTGTATCGTACGGCGTTGGCCCTCCTCGAGACCCTCCATCGATACGGATGGGGCGCAATGACGCATTACCAGAAGCGTGTGAAGCACGATTGCGTGATCCCAAGGGAGGCGTATCAGGACCTGTATCTCGTGATGCGAGAACGATACAAACATTTGGTGTCCGAGTGGAAGGAGTCCACAGACCCGCTCAAGCATGTGTTTGAGGTAATGCTAAACGGTTTGTCCCGTGTCGACGGTTCGCTGATACCCCATGGCAGGATATTGGGATCGCGACGTATCTCATACTTCTTTGGAAACAGTCTTTCGCGGGGACAGAGCAGCGCCCTGATCATGCACTAGGGCATGATCACGAGGCGCCCTGGAAGCACTGGCCACAGCCGCCCGGGGGGTTCTTGGACCTTGGGTAAGTCCGAGAACGAACCACCAGCTCCCATCACATACCCATGTCGGCCTACAGATGCGGGAACGGCCTCCTCACACACATTCTCGTCTCCGAGGGCTATCGTGGCTACGGCATCGACCTCCGGGCACGTACCTCCTGGGATCACTACCCCGAGCACACGCGCGCCGCCTTACACGTGCACGCGCTTGATCCGACCCAGTACGCCCGAACCGCGACAGAGAGCAAACCCTACCTCCAGTCCGGCGCGTTCCTCATCGGCAACCATGCGGACGAACTGACACCTTGGCTCCCACTCATCGCGACCGTGGAGCATGCATCCGGGTATCTCTCTATCCCATGTTGTGCCTGGTCGTTTGACGAGCGGTTCGCACGTGCGTCGACCACGACCTTTTGGGACTTGGGCTCCGTCGCCGATGACGATGCGTTTATTGATCGTCTGAATCTGGGCGGGGAAGGCGGCCATCAGAGTCAGTATTCGATGTATAGGATTTGGCTGGCCAGGTTGAGTCAGTGGACGGGATGGAAAGTAGAGTGCGATACGCTTCGTATCCCCAGCACACGAAACTGGGCCATCATAGGTACGTCCATATATTTGCGCGAGCCGCGCCAAAGCTGGAACCAAATAGGTCGAGAGCGGCTCGGGGACGACAACCAGGTCTATGTAGAACGGGCACTTGGCATCGTCCGGGACGTAGTGAAAAGAGGAGCATTCAAGACGCGGATACCGGAAGGAAAAGCAGGTAATCATTGAGGCAACACAAGTCATGAATGTCACAGGGTCGGCGGGTTGAGAAAAAACTGAAACGGTGACTGTTCTCGTTCGCCCTCCTCCGACATCCTTCTGCATTCTTCCAGCAACTCCCTCAACTCTGCCAAACTGACGCTCCCCTTCCACTCCTGCTCCTCCTCGTCCGTGACATTCTCGTACTCATCCTCCTCCTCGCTGTCGTACTCTTCCTCCTCAACTGGGTCCTGAGGAAGATTACCAAGCACTCCAGCCGAACAATCCTCGAGTCTCACGCGCATCTTCGTGCACATCTCCCACCACCTCTCCCACCGCTCGAAGCAAGAATCCGCAGGCCCATTATTGTCGTTCAGGTCTTGCAACACCCTTGGGCTCAAGACCCTCACGCGCTCCAATTTAGGAAACGAAAATCTGTTCAAGGCTTTGAAGTTGCGGTCGTTTGTGCGCTGGACCATCATCGTCCGCACAGGGTCGGCATCGGCGTATGCTGCGGCATATCCGACCCCGAAAGCGTACAAGAGTCCGTGGAGCCCGATGTGCTGGATATGGTCGTGTGGACGGTTGGTAAGCGTGATTGGGAGCATGGCTTCGTCTTCGGGTTGGTCGGGGTTGGCATCGGGATTTGGAGCTGGGGGAATCTTCCAATCGAGATTGAAACAGAATGTGGTTAGGAAGGGACAAAGGTCCAGGATAGTGCGGACGTCAAGCGTGGGTATGCAGTTCAAGTCTAGGAAAAGAACGGTCATGCCATGTTGCGCGAGGAAAGCGACGACGTCTGGAATATCGACGGTGTTGGTGCCAAAGTGGAAGGAGAAACTGCGTAGCAACGGGAGCGACCACCCGGTTGCCTGTTCTATAAAGTCTTGAGAGAAGCCTTTCAAGAAGAGTTGCTGAAGATTAGGCAGCTTCAGTTTGACGTCCTGTGCGGAACCTAGTGTGATCGAGTCTGATTCTGTAATCGCCGCAGCGAACTCGAGGTGTACGGCGACGAGATTTGGGAGCGTGTCTAACGCCCAGATCACTTTGGAAAGGAGCTCGGATGGTACGTGCCAATGTACGGTCCGCAAGTTACGGCAGGAGATGCCGAGCGTGTCTGCGATTGGTCCGAATGCGCTCGACATGGGCCAATCGACGATGAAGATCTCGAGGTTCGGACACTGTCGGAGGATAGCGATGAGTGGTTTCTCAAAGTCATCCATCCTCGGACCGCGTCCGCTGAGAAAGTGAGTAATATGTAGGCGTCTCGCCCACCATCCAAGCGAGGGGTCGCGATCCAAGATGTTGCAGAGATGACGCAATTTGGTGGGATCGTCAAAGAAGAGACAGCGGACGAGAAATTCGGTGCCGAGTCTGCGCCACGTTCTGCAGGCCGCGATGATCGACTGCAAAAGACGCCGTGAGCAATTTCGCGCAGCGACGCGGGTGAGACAGGACGGACCTTCTTGGTGGCGTAGCTTCGCCGTTGGATGGTGCTGATGGTATCTTGGGGTGTTCGAACGGTCCACCCGCCCCAGGGGGACTTGGACCAGGTCGACTGGGCCATGCTGGTTTGCAATCCAGGGTAGAATATCGTGTCTTCATCTGCGGCGAGGTCAAAGATATGTGACCAAAGTTCGGGGGGAAGTCTTTCCGCCATATTTGCCGTGCACTTGTGATACCGTGGTCTGCGTTTTGGTTGAATGAATGAATCGATTTATTGTTCGCGTTGCACGCGTCCAATGTCACGTGTTTTCTGGAGAAGTATAAAATCACACGCCACTGTTCTCACGAGGGGGGGATGCTGCGGAACTTTGATCGCGTCCAGCAGGCCCACACACCTCGCATGATTAGAATGACCGTCTTTTGATCTCGAAGCGTTAATTCTGGCGTAGGGATAATAAGGCCCACAAGCTTGGTTAGGGTGTGTTGCAGCCATCGATTAGTAGCTAGCACTCAGCTGAGGTGAGAGGGGCGCGGAAACCTGACATGAAGAGGGAACCGTTGGTTGACGCCTGTGGGCTCCACGTGCTTGCCCTGAGTCGACGAGTGTATTTAGACCCTCGACTATCTCCGCTCTCAGCCCATCTTCCCCACCTACACACCCAGATCTCTGAATACCCCACCCATTGAATCGCCATGGCCACAACTGTCGAAATCAACGATGCCGTTTTCTGTACCCACTTGAAAGAAGTTGTGCGTCTCAATGCGTTTACCCCGCATTGTTACCCCACACGTTGACGTCGATCGGCTGACAACTACCCATCTGATTACGCGTCTCAATAGTGCACAGAATGTGACTACGACGGAAGGGAGGAGAACGATGGTTTCTACGGGGTCGATCTCATTGCTTGACGAATCCCAACGTGCTTGCTTACACCTTTCCCTTGATCATCAGTTCGACCCTGTTGATCGGGACCCCATCGAGCCTCCCGCGGTGACTACCAACAAAGATGGCGTGTATCAATGCAAGAAACACGGGTCTGCGGGTGAGTAACTCGAGATTATCTTTCGTCCGGCCGCCGTCGTCCCTTTCTGAAACACACGCCATTAGAATGTAACCTATGCTTCGGCTGGAAGAAACAGATCACAAGGGCGAGGACAGCTGCCAAGAAAGCGGGCAGAAAGTAATCATATGATGAGTGCCAATTGTGCGGCAAATGATTGTATTATCAATGTATTTCGGATGGCCGTGTCTTGATTTATGGATCCGCCGCGATCTCGCCCGTTTGCGAAAAGGTAGTCTGGTGAACAGGTACTATATCGTTGAACATTATTACTGTCCCCATATCACTTTACCATACCACTGCACACGTGGTACTTGTCATGCCACATCAGATTTCCAGTCAACGGTAGGCCCATCAGTCAGGCGAGGGCATGCAAGGCTCGGGCTCGGGCTTCTCGTGCTGTAACACACTTTTTGGGATCGCTTAGAAGACCTATCAGCCAATGAGAGGGTTCGCTTAGTCGCGAAAGAGTTGCTGGACTGCGGTTCATTCAAGTTGCAGCTGGATGCTATCATAATGCATGGTATTGCCACCATGACGCGTGCTTCTCTTGCCGCACGCATCAGCAACTGCGGTCATATCGTCTCGATGGGCACAAATTACGAGGCTATCCTGTGGCCCAGTACATAAACCGTGCGTTATATCTCCATTCTCTTCTCCAACCTCTCCTGCGCCCCCCTCTTGAGTTTTGGCTTTCCCTTAATCTCTAGTTGTTGATGCTCCCTGACGAACGACCCCGACAAAACGTTTCATCGCACAAGTCATATGAAGACTTTGCGCCTATCTTCGATGCCCACAGCATCCGATACGTTCGAATCCAATGGGTAGATCTCAACAATCAGGTTCGCTGTCGACTCTTGCCGGTGTCCTACTTCCGCAAGCTTCTCGAGTTGGAGCGACCGGGCGTCACGTTGACCAAGGCAGCCCTAGGATTAGTAGTACTCCAGGTCGCACCCAGCTTCAGCTTCGTCGGAGAACACATTTATGTCATCGATTTCTCTTCATTTCGTATCTGTAGCTATGCCCCTGGACACGCCGTCTTCTTTGGATTCTTCCAAGAGCAAGTGTCCATTCCACGTCCCAGCGGGCCGTCCTTTGAAGTGCCTTTTTGCCCCCGCACGGTCTTATCACGTTTATTACGGTGAGCAACCTGGAACATGGTGACGAACGTTGCTGAAGCGCTGACACCTACCTCCAGGTATGCTGTCGAAGAACTTGGGATCCAGTTCTTGGTCGGCGTTGAGACCGAATTTACTCTTCTTAAATCAGTTGACCCTCTCGTTCCCGTGAATGACCACCAATGGTCCACCACCCCTGCGGTTGCTACAGGAACCGTGGAAGCGCGAGTGATGGAAGAAATCGCAGATGCCATCCAAGTAGACGGCATTGAACTTCAGATGTACCATTCAGAGGGTGCACCAGGACAGGTTTGCCACCTCCCCCCCGATTTGGTTAATGTATTCCTCCGTGTTTACTCAAGAGCCATTCCTATTCCAGTACGAAGTTGTCACTGGCCCCTTGTCTCCACTCGAGGCCGCAGATGCGTTGGTCCACACCCGCGAGACCATCTACAACATCGCAAGTAAGCATGGTCTAAGGGCTACGTTCGCTCCCAGGCTGGCCCTAGACAGTTGTCAGTATTGAAGCTTCTACGTTTCCATGTTCTGATCGAGAATGATCGACAGGCGGAAGCGGTGCTCATATACATGTATCGGTACGCGGAGAAAGACCAGGTTCATCCGCTTCCGAGCTTCTGACGCCGGTTGAATCCGCGTTCCTTTCTGGTCTTATGCACCACCTCCCATCCGTGATCGCATTCACGCTGCCCCTCTCGGCTTCCTACGCCCGAATGTTGGATGGAATTTGGTCAGGAGGCACGTGGGTCTGTTGGGGGGTCGACAACCGCGAGGCACCTGTTCGGCTCACCAAAGCGTTGACACCTAGCTCGCGGAATTTTGAGATCAAACCCGTCGACGGAACGTCCAATCCGTATTTGGCTATCGCAGGTGTCTTGGCGTGTGGTATACTCGGCGTCAGAGACGACCGTGCGCTTGCGGTCAAGAACTGCGACGTGCCCCGGACGGCTGCTAAAATGACGGCTGAGGAGAGGGGGGCGCTGGGCATCACGAAACGCTTTCCTTTGAACATTGGCGAGGCGAGGAAGCACTTGGCCGCCGACGATGCCATCAAGGACATTCTCGGATTCGAGCTCGTAGAACGCTTTTTGCAGGTCAACGAGGTAACACATGGCGTTGGTTTCGATCGATCGTGGTGCATTGTTGCTGACCCACATCGATGTAGATGCTTGCGAAAGTGATCGATGGTCGTGACGGGGAAGCGGAATCTCAAGCTGTGACACGTCTTGTCGAGAATTACTGATCTCGGTTTGGGGAATCATTTTTTCATACAAACGTCCTTTGCGGTGGGGGTGGAGTTTGTAAAATTTGTAAAGTCCGTCCAGTCATGTACACGATCTACTAAGTTCAGACACAAAAATAAAATTTGATCCTTGATTTATCACAACATCTCAGTCAGGCTGTACTTTATTCACCACTGTAACAGTCCGATTCGAGGACCAACAGATGTCTCACGATTTGTGCAAAAATCACATATTCATATTTTGTAGCTCGAGCTAGAAGACTCTAGTCTGGTGCTATATCGATGAACATTATTACTGTCCGCACATCACTTCACCGTACCACTGCACACGTGGTACCTGTCATGCCACATCAGGTTTCTTGTCCAGTTTTCAGGTGCGATCACGAACACGGTCAATGATACTGTACTAATTCGACCTTAGGTTCGTCGTGGACCAAAAATCGGACCGATCATACCCCGATATCTTATCGGAGCAATCGGCGAGGACTCATTTGTGACGTGTGACGCGCCTAAGGTCGAATTAGTACAGTAGGCCTGGATCAGTCAGGCGAGGGCGTGCAGGGCTCGGGCTTCTTGTGCTGTAACAGGGTTCGCTTAGTCGGGAAAGAGTTATTGGACTGCGGTTCATTTCAGCTGCTCCAGAGATTAGTAGTATGTACCAATGTATGTACTGTATAATGCATTTTATTTCCATCGTGACCCGTGCTCTCTTGCCGCACCGTCGGCGTACCGCATAGTCCGCGATTATCATATCGTCTCAATGGAGGCCATCCCCGTGGCCCAGTACATAAGCCTGGCGTTATTTCTCCGTTATCTTCTCCAACCTCTCCTGCGCCCCCCTCTTGAGTCCTGGCTTTCCCCTAATCTCTAGTTAGTAATGCTCCCTGACGAACGACCCCGACAAAAAGTTTCATCGCGCAAGTCATATGAAGACTTTGCGCCCATCTTCAATGCCCACAGCATCCGATACGTTCGAATCCAATGGGTAGATCTCAACAATCAGGTTCGCTGTCGACTCTTGCCGGTGTCCTACTTCCGCAAGCTTCTCGAGTTGGAGCGGCCAGGCGTCACGTTGACCAAGGCAGCCCTAGGATTAGTAGTACTCCAGGTCGCACCCGGCTTCAGCTTCGTCGGAGAACACATTTATGTCATCGATTTCTCTTCATTTCGCGTCTGTAGCTATGCCCCTGGACACGCCGTCTTCTTCGGGTTCTTCCAAGAGCAAGTGTCCGTTCCACGCACCAGTGGGTCGTCCTTTGAAGTGCCCTTTTGCCCCCGCACGGTCTTATCACGACTGTTACGGTGAGCAACCTGGAGCATAGCGACAAATGTTGCTGAAGCGCTGACACCTGGACCTCCAGATATGCTGTCGAAGAACTTGGGATCCAGTTCTTGGTCGGCGTTGAGACCGAATTTACTCTTCTTAAACCAACTACCAGTAACCCACTCGAACCCGTGAATGGCCATCAATGGTCCACCACCCTTGCGGTTGCTACAGGCACCGTAGAAGCGCAAGTGATGGAAGAAATCGCAGATGCCATCCAAGTAGACGGCATTGAGCTTCAGATGTACCATTCAGAGGGTGCACCAGGACAGGTTCGCCCCCGATCTGGTTATGTGATGTATTCATTTGTTTTTACTCAAGAGCCACTACTATTCCAGTACGAAGTTGTCACTGGCCCTATGTCTCCACTCGAGGCTGCGGATGCGTTGGTCCACACCCGCGAGACCATCTACAACATCGCAAGTAAGCATGGTCTAAGGGCTACGTTCGCTCCCAGGTTGGCCCTAGACAGTTGTCAGTAATTGAAACTTCTACGTTTCCGTCCATGTTCTGATCGAGAATGATCGACAGGCGGAAGCGGTGCTCATATACATGTATCGGTACGCGGAGAAAGACCAGGTTCATCCGCTTCTGAGTTTCTGACGCCAGTTGAATCCGCGTTCCTTTCTGGTCTTATGCACCACCTCCCATCCGTGATCGCATTCACGCTGCCCCTCTCGGCTTCCTACGCCCGAATGTTGGATGGAATTTGGTCAGGAGGCACGTGGGTCTGTTGGGGGGTCGACAACCGCGAGGCACCTGTTCGGCTCACCAAAGCGTTGACACCTAGCTCGCGGAATTTTGAGATCAAACCCGTCGACGGAACGTCCAATCCGTATTTGGCTATCGCAGGTGTCTTGGCGTGTGGTATACTCGGCGTCAGAGACGACCGTGCGCTTGCGGTCAAGAACTGCGACGTGCCCCGGACGGCTGCTAAAATGACGGCTGAGGAGAGGGGGGCGCTGGGCATCACGAAACGCTTTCCTTTGAACATCGGCGAGGCGAGGAAGCACCTGGCCGCCGACGATGCTATCAAGGACATTCTCGGATATGAGCTCGTAGAACGCTTTTTGCAGGTCAACGAGGTAACACATGGCGTTGGTTTCGATCGATCGTGGTGCATTGTTGCTGACCCACATTGATGTAGATGCTTGCGAAAGTGATCGATGGTCGTAAGGAGGAATATGAATCTCAACTTGAAGCTGTGGCACGTCTTGTCAAGAATTATTGATCTCGGTTTGGAGAATCATTTTTGCATACAAACGTCCTTGTCGCGTGTCTTCCAAGAATTGGTATGCTTGGACAGTTTCCGTCCATGGTGGCGTTGCAGTTGAATTGATCAGGTACCGTATAACGGGGGCGGTGCGGTGGGGGTGGAGTTTGTAAAACTTGTGTTACAAGTCCGTCCAGTCATGCACACCAGTCATGCACACGAACTACTAAGTTCAGACACAAAAATAAAATTTGATCCTTGATTGATCACAACATCTCAGTCAGGTTGTACTTTATTCACCACTGTAACAGTCCGATTCGAGGACCAACAGATGTCTCACGATTTGTGCAAAAGTCACGTATTCATATTTTGTAGCTCGTGAGCCAGAAGACTCAGAACAAGTACTATGTACATGTACTGCAATCCCTATAGTCGTGGTGGTATTTATTTATGAGGGGCTGGATTTCGACACAGCGAGAGACCTTGCTTGCGAGGGTACATATATCGCCGACATCGCACTGCGCTGCATGGTGCATCACCCGCACATCGAGCACCCAACCCGGCGGCAGGATGACGGTGGCGGGTGGGAGCATTATGTGAGTGTGTGTCCGTTGTGTGCCCAAGTGAGGGGACATGGAGGTGGGATGGATGTGCACGTGCGTACGTGCGTCGTGCAGGTGGAGGGAGCAGCCCAGCCCGGGCAGGGTGGTGGGTGACGTCACGGTGCGCGTGCGTCCGTTGCGGAGGCTCCGTTGCGCCCTCGATACTAATCCGACATTACTTACCTCAGGCTGTCGTCAGTTGAGTCAATCGGCTGCCATGGTGCTCCATACGGTCCAAACTTTTTTCCGGTCAAGTATCTCACCCGCCACTGACAGGACACGAATAAGTAGTACTAGAACAGAACATTTGCCGAGGCGAGAAGCGGCGACTTTGAATTGAGCTTGCCGGTGGAGCCAAGTGGAGCCACAAAAACAAGAGGCACGGCACTGGCAGCACAAATTCGCTTCGGCAAAGGTTCTGTTCTATTCGTGTCCTGGCGTGGAGAAATAACCGGAAGCGAGTTTGGACCGTGTGCATTGAATTGAGCTCCACAGAAACATCGAGGTTACTGATTCTGATCCATCCGTTGTGGTGACGTTCAAAGAAGTTTTTACACAAGTAAAAAAAAACCGGGTTCCCGCATTGCAGGCACATTTGGCCTAATTAAATATGTAGTGACGAGACTTGACCTTAAACCTTGAACCTCGACCTCCGAGCCCGTAATCTGATCTTCGAGGACGGCGGACGACGCGTCAATAGAATGTTTTTCCCCCTCGAGACGAACTTGTGCCAATGTCATCATGGAACGAACTATTTCGGCGAGATGATAGTGAAGTCGACTGGGGCGAATATATAGAAGATGTGACTCCCTCTCCACTCCGAGTCCTCTACTAATTGCTTATCTAACACCGGTTTCTCTTAGTTGGTGCAAGCTCACCACAATGACTGTTCTATTGAGGAGAGATAGCGAACAAGTCATGGCATGATACTGGTACGGACAACGACCAGACCCATTTTCTCAAACGTCCTCGATAGCCAACCCGCAGCACATCCGTGCCGCCTTCGACGCCTGCTTGGAGAATAGCGCTCAAGCTTGATGTCTGAATGCCATTTGATGAACATAGCTCGAGCGTATTGCAGTCCCCGGGCATTTGGTGCAGAGATTGGGTCGTCTTGATCCACACCATCTTCAGTCTTGAGTTCAAATGACGGGGGTCCTGCGTGATTGGACACTGGGAATTTGAGTCGAAGGCTCGAAGACACAATCAAGTCTCGTCGCTGTCTACTAAATTGTGGTGCGTTCTTGCACAATTTTTTAAAACTCTCTCCGTACTGTCACCACTAATCCGAGAAGCATCCGGCGTTGGTTGATCAGCAATTTGGACGGCGATTTCGGACGGCGATCACTACTAGCATCACAGGGTCCAAACGCGCTTCCCGTTATTTCTCCACCCCAGGACGCGAATAGAACAGAATCAAATTTGCCGAACGACGAATTAGGGCTTCACAAAAACTTCGAGGGTTCACACTTGAGACCCTCAAAAATTTTCGTGGAACTTTGAGGCAACCAATCCAATCATTGGCTCATTGCCGGTCAAGGTAAGGGACACTGACAGTGATGCTCGAGCACGCAATTCATTTCATAGGCGATGAAAATGGAAGCGAACAAACTTGAAGTACCATTTCGTCGTCACGTCCACGGTATACCGTAACGATGTCCCAAAGCGATCATGTCGATGGGGCTTGTCAAAGGCGTTCTATGCTTACACACTCTCACCGCGCCGACCATGAACACCCGAGTAATCGCGATGACGGAGTACACGTATTAAATTCGTCGTCACATCCACGACATACCGTAACGATTTCCCAAGGCGATCATATCGATGGCGGCCTTGACGCGTTCTATACACTCTCTGAATCACCGCGCCGACCATAAACACTTGTGTAATCGCGATGACAGAGTACACGTATTAAATCGGCTTCCTCAATATTTTTGTGGAGCTCTGAGGCAGGCGATTGACTCAACTGACAGATAGGTAACGTCAGATGCATTGAGGGCAACCACAACAGCGGACTATAAGAGTCACCCATCTCGACCAGTCATGCCCCACGCTCAGAATAAATCGCGATGACGGAGTACACGCCCGACAAGTTCAAAACGCTCCTGCAAAAGCTCGTCAAGACGCCCGAGCATTTCACCCCAGACGACCTCAAACTCGCCCTAAACCACCTCTTTACACCTGATCTCGTGCCGCCCACGCAGATCGGTGCCTTCCTCGCTGCGATGCATATCCACGGGGCAGAGCGACGTCCAGAAAACCTTGCAGCGGCTGCCGGGGTGCTCCGTTCTCAAGCACTCAAAGCGGCGATCGAAGACGATGAGAAGGACTTTGTCGTCGACATCGTCGGGACCGGTGGGGACGGGCACAACACATACAACGTCAGCACGACCGCCGGCATCGTCGCAGCTGGCGCAGGCGCGCGCGTAGTCAAGGTACGGAAACCAACCCTCTGATCTCATCTTCCCCTCACTGATGCGCATACACCTCATCACGCCTACTAGCACGGCTGTCGCGCATCGACGTCCTCCTCGGGCTCCGCAGACTTCTTAGAAGCGCTCGACTGCCATTTCGCCACCCCGACAGGGGGGGAACCAGCGCACCTTGCTCGAATCCCATTCTCGTACATATTCGCCACGCAGTACTACCCTGCCCTCACCCTCGTCGCGCCCCACCGTAAATCCCTCCCCTTTCGCACGCTCTTTAACAACCTCGGTCCGCTCATCAACCCCGCGCGTCCACGTGGTATACTCCTCGGCATCACTGAACGCGAACTCGGGCTGCCCTTTGCACAGTCGTTGCGCGATGAGGGCGTCACAAGGGCGATGGTGGTATGTGGCGCTGACGGCCTCGACGAAATCAGTTGTGCTGGGGACACGTGGGCATGGTCGCTCACGCCCGACGGGAACATCGTCGAGACCGTCCTCCACCCCGAGCAGTTTGGACTCGGCACGCACCCGCTTGCTGCAGTGTCGGGTGGACGGGCGTCGGAGAACGCAGCGACGTTGACGAGGTTGTTGACGTCGGGTGAAGAGGTGCCGGAGGAGTTGAGGCCCGTGTTAGAGTTTGTGTTGCTGAATGCGGCGGCGTTGTTGGTCGTTGCTGGGGTGGCGGGGAATTTCAAGGATGGAGTGCAGTTGGCGAGGGAGAGCATTGCGTCGGGGGCGGCTTGGAAGGCGTTGGAGACATTCCGTGAAGCGGGGCGGACGGCGAAGGCAAGTAGTGCCGCGTGAATGACCCCCCCAGGAATCAAAGTTGAAGTAGTCACATTGTTGATAGCCCCTCGGGTAAGATACATAGTAGGATGATACTGCTAGTTCAGCTGTAAACAAATTTTACATACATACCTCATCCAATTTCTCACAGCTCCTTCGAACAATATTAATGGCCAGCGTGCCCCGAACCAGTCATCCCTTCGTATACATTTCTTCTAAACCGTGAAAGGAAATCCGATCTGATCGAGGCATTCAATGCATGGCTCGACGTCCCGCGTGCCCAGCTCAGCGTTATTTCCACGGCCTGCGTATCCTCCATAGCGCCAACCTCATGGTAGACGACATAGAGGATAGTACCCAACTTCGTAGAGGCCAACTAGTTGCCCATCGTATCTATGGCATCCCCCAACCCATCTACACCGCAAACTGTGTGTATTTTTTAGCGTACAAGAAGCTCACGGAGCTCAGAGACCATGATCCGGGGGACCGAGGCTGGGTCGTGCCGAACAAGGATTTCTGGTGGTCACGGAGTTGTCGCTTCATCGTAGGCAGAGTCTTGAGATATTTTGGAAGGACACACTGGACAGAGGAAGAGTACATTGCCATGGTTAACAGCGGTCGAGCGTACTGTTTCCAGGTGAGGCGTCGGTCCCAATAACGTTTGCGGCAGAGACCAATGGTGGTCTGTTCGAAGTTGATGAGGCGGCGTGTGTGACAAAGAATGTGACCATGTGGCGTGTAAGAGTAAATTTCTTTCACCGACGATTCATGTCTGCACCCCTGACAAAGTGCACACGCTCGTGCGCTCACGGACGATCTCGGATCATTCCTTCACATCCTTGGATGGATGACCTTGCGCTACGTTCCTGCCATCGATTAAAATTATGAGGAAGATGGAGGTTGACCTCCGGTTCAAGTTCAAGTTGGTCACCAGACCACACCAACATGATAAGGGTAGCCACAGTACGAGTCGGACCGAAGTCGCCGAGTGGGATGCGTGAGAAAAGGGTGTCGAACTTGAAACGGTAAACGCCGTCCACCCTCGAAGCTCCTCGAAGCCATGACTCTGACGCGCATTGACATGTGGTCAAGGACGCCAGCAAAAAATCGAGCAATTTAGGCGAGGGCCGACACGCCGCGGAGACGAGTCAGACGACGGACGAACGTGTCTCCCTGGTGGTGGGTCGCAACTTGAAGGTTGAAAGTAGTGCTGCGTACTAACCGTTGCATGTGTTGCTTGGGGCCAGGCCAAATGAACTGACCGGGGACCTTGTCTACCGTACCCTAGTGTTTTTTGCTTGCTTCTGACAGTTCAGACAGTAGATCACGTGATTTACAGTTTAGCCCGCACGGAGCCATATGTTGACATATGAGACCGTCAGACTTACTTGAATACCATCCAATCTCCGAGTGTCCGACTTCCGCAAGCCAATGATCATCATGGTTTTGTTGGATGTTACACTGCAGTTTCTTCCCATGGGGTGACAAGACCACTTCTGTTGAGTTGGAATCACCCCGAAGATTCAAAACCGGTACCCAATCGTACCATCAACCAAATGTACTGGATAGGACCGTAGCTGCTGCTGATTCATCCAACCTAACGTTTCGATAGTGACAGCTTGTTTCCAGTACGAAGACGACACGTTCTACAGAGTACCATGTCACCGAACGGCTCTAGAACGGAGACTGTTGGGAAGCCACCCTTGTATCTGTAGTGCATGGGGTACTTACCGCTCGTATGTCTACCTTTGGAACGCCCGTTTCCCAGGCGTGTTCAGCTGAAACGCGGTACTGTCACACCATATCCTTATATCACCCATTGCATTAAAAGAAGGCGAGTCGTTGACTGCTGTCGAGTGTCAGTTGCTTGACACACCGCTCAGCGGAGACCTCGTATAAATGGTGTGTGCGAGGGTGCGTGGGTCGGTGGGTAAATGTCCTCCACCACCAGCGCCCAGGTCGACTTGGTACCCACACTTGGGGCGCTCCTCATCGGTGTAGTGTTGGGGGCCGTGTACGTTTTCGTTTCTATTTTTGTAACGAGGGACGACGATGGAACTGATGCACTGCCCGCGCGTCGTTCAGATTCCTCGGAATCACCTTTTTGCAAACCTTTTTTTATGTGCGTACGACGAAACGATGACGTTATTCTTCCGAGCCTTTCTTCTGAATTATCATCGATCTTGAAACAGTATAGAACATACCCCGAAGACACCCTCTGTCTGAAATCGTTGGTGAGCCGAATCACCCCTACGTAGCCACATCGTCATCATGTTTCCCATCCGAATCCTCAGGTTGGCACACTATGGAAAGTCCCTTTCGCGTTGGATGTTCGACGTGTGCATTGAACGTCCCATTGATATTGCAGTGTACTGGACACACTCTCCCTGATGTTGTGGGGCCATTCTATCTACTGGTATCTCGTCATTAACTTTGGCAATCTTGCGGCCACTACCAAGATAGCATGGTAAGCCACGCTCGGTGGTCATGCTCGAGCTACTGACATTAACAAACTGCTACCTGTAGGAGTGCTGCGGTAGGACAAGTTCCGCTGATTGTGGCTGGCATTCATCATCATGGTCGTTTCACAGGCCGAACCCCCAATTACTGGATTTATTGCCTTGGCGGTGCACTTGTGAGTTTTTTTTGGAAAATTGACATTTGTTCTCTTTCGAACGCTGTTGACCACTGTCGAAGGTTTCTAGCGTGGCGTATTCAAATATGTATGTCTGTGATATTTGCAGAGAACCGCACCCATCCTGATGGCAATAGTGGACAAGAATTGGAGGATCTTTGCCATCGTACTCGTAAGCCTGTCGTCTGGTCCGACGCGTCGCCGTTACTAACGTTCCATAGGCAATAGCGTCCTTTGGTTTGGTTTGTGAGTAACATACGTTACAGAGCTCATAGAGCCTGATTTGATCCGATCGCACATGTTAGCGAGTCCGATAGGTGAGTACTTGAGAATATCGTTAATCTCGCAACCAATCGTTTGAATTTTCAGCCGCAACCGTGATAGAGTGCGCTGTTAATCCTTTTATGTGTAATTGAGATGGCTCATGGTGATGGCTTGAACAGGGTGATCGGCATGGAGGAGGGATCACCCGCTGGCAATGTGGCTAATAAATCAGCTGGGGTGCGTTGTCATCTACTTGACCTCGGTCAGCCTTGCTCACCGGCGGATCCCAAACGGGATTTATACACGGACAGCGTTGCACGATCACAGGCGATATCTTGTCTGCTGTGGTAGACGTCGCTATTACTGGTTGCATAGCTTATTTGCTCCACCGTGGCCGTGGCCGGTATACCGAGTACGATGCACCATGTCTGGGTTGGAAGGGTCATGTCGCTGATAGCGTGCTAGGACAAATCGCCTTCTGAACGGGCTCACGTTGTATATCGTCGCCAGCGGTTTGATCACGGCGTAAGCGTTGACGGCGGCATGAAAGTGAACCGAAGGACCCAAGCTGACCATGAGCGTTGTTTCCAGGATCATCCGAGTGATCGCGTTGATTCTCGTACGTGTTCCCTCTCTCTTATGGATGATGAACGAGGTTATACGATCACGCACTTTTTTTTGTCAGGTTTTCGCATACCCAAACACACTGTACTTTACCATTCCTTACATTGCCACACCCAAAGGTGCGTGTGGCAGATCACATTTTGGCGAGGTAGGCCTTGACCGATCCTGAACCACAGCGTATACCAATGCGTTTTTAGCCACGTGAGTTCGCTCGAGCCCGCGTTGACCAACAATGATCGATGATGACCACGCGATACCGCGACAGGCTGAACTCGCGGGTGACCCGGCGCAGGCGAGTGACAACTGATGTAGCAACGGCGATGGAATGTCCAGGTGAGACGAACGAATCCTTGGAAAGGATGAGCATGTCGCATTCTGGGTCGAACTTGGTGACGAGCAAGGCGTGCAATTTAAACTTTGCAGTAGGCGTTGACGTTTAACCGTGATTGGGTTTCCTCGGGGACCATCCCCTCAGACTGTTCCATTGCTCGTGCATTTCTTTCCCGTCGTACGATGTACGTGATAGATATGTTTGTATATAGCGCCCAGGTTGAAGCACATATTTATGTTCCCATCGATCTGTCGGAGTCGGTTATGTTTCTCGAATGTGTTTGGTCACGACTCGGATGTGACGGTGAGACTTTAGCTCGGTCGAGGGTGAAGATACTGATATGTGGCTTGCCCGGCCCGTGCACTGTATGAGAGATGCGAACGAAGTTGAAGTTGACGCCTGTTTGTCCACGAGAAGAGAGGGTTTTCACACGGGTCCCATACGCGCCAGTGGCATGGAAACGACTCCGGACCCCCACGAGATCTCATTATTGGAGTCGGTCTTGTTTCTCGAATGTGTTTGGCCACGATGATCATCTTATTTCTGGGATGACATTAACTCGGATGTCGACGGTGATGCTTTGGAATGGGTGCGTGGGCGCAGGGGTGAAGATATACCGTGCAGTGCGGTGCAGGAAGAGATGCGTTGCAAGGAAGTTCATCCGATCATCGGGCCTGGTTGTTCAAGAGAAGAGCGGTTTTCGCCAGGGTCGCATACACTTGGGAATGCCGACGGAGGGCTGGCACAAACCTCTGACTTGCTTGCAGGAAGGAACGATGATGTTTTTACGGCTGTATTTTGATGGTGAACAGTAGAAGAGAAAAAGAGAACACAGTTTCAGGCTCTCGAGACGAAGACAAGATGGACTGAGGACACGAGAAGCAAGGTCAACGTGACTCATCGACTTCCTTTTCGGTCATGTATTGCCACTTTCAATTCAGGGGTGTCAAACGTGAGGGACAGTCCAGGAACGACTCGGAGTAGGACATGATGAGCCACGAGCATAGATCGGATCAGGATAAGTTTTGTTTGAAGAAAAACTCTGAACAAAAAACATAATGCTTGGAATGACAAGGTGTACATCGACACAAACGACTCAGCCCGATGCACACCATCGAATCCCGCTGCACGAAGCCACTGATGTAACGTCGTAACGGCGACAATTGAATAGGATTCGATATGATTAATTCGCGCCCATGCCAGGTTCAAACACCATCCAATCCCCCCCTGCTCTGCTTTCCCTCACTCGACCATGGTCCTCGCCTGGGTGACCCTGCGCAGGTCCATCCCACTCAGATCCCTCGCCGCCATCCTACTCGTCTCCATCCTCACCATTTCCCTCCGTACCCTCGTCCGCCCCCATTCCGACCCGCCCTTTGGACTCGTCGAATCAGACCCCGGGTCGGAGCCCCTCGGAAACCACACGCTCACACCCGACGGACTCCTTGTCGCCAATCCCCGCGGTCCCCACCCCATCTTCCAACTCATCCGCGACGCCGAGATAGCATGGGAAGCGAAACGCGCACGAGCGAGCAACACGCTCGACGCGGCCGTTGCAGAGTATAGACGACGCTACCGACGGGCGCCGCCCCTCGGTTTTGACAAGTGGTGCGTCATCCCGACTTGAGGCGTGGGTGTGGTGTGTGATCGCCGTGTATGGTGTAGGTGGGACTACGTCGTCAGACATCGTGTTCAGCTTCCCGACGAGTACGACGAGATATTCGAGGATATTGAACCCTTTTGGGGAATCGATCCGCACGAGCTGGCGCGCACCCAGCAAGAACTCGAGATGCGCGACGGCGTCGTTACCGTCCAAAAGACTGACGCGCATCCTCGACTCCAGGTCGTCCGTTCCACCCTCCCACAAGATAGACAAAACCTGCAAGCCGGGATCAAAAAAATTGTCGCCCTCCTCAGCGAGGTAGAGCAGGATTTACCCCCGCTGCGCTTCACGGTTTCTCCGTTTGATAATCCCAGTATGCTCTCGGACTGGCAGGTCAAGACCATGGCGCTCGAGGCAGCCGCCAACGGGACCAGTACGTCTGCCCGTTTTTTGCGTTCCGAACGCGTTTGTAACGTGCAATGCTCTCCATTACAGCACTCACGCGCGCCGACATGCCTCCAGTCACAGGACACGGCTGGACCAAAGCATGTCCCCCCGACTCGCCCGCCCGTCTCCATCCGCCCCAACCCCCACCTTCATCCGCCACGCCACCCCTTCCGCCTTCGTCCCCCAAGACCTTTATCGCTTCCCATCGAGATACGATGAACCCCTGCATGCATCCCTCGTTGCTCACCACACACGGCCAGTTCCTCTCACACAAGACAGGGCCTGCCCCACAACGGACGCTCGTCCCGCGGTTTTCGTTTTGTGCGACGTTGCTCCATCATGACATTCGTCCTCCCCTGCAGTACGGGTGGAAGTTTGAATCCGATTCGGATCCGGACGATGACGACGACGACGACGAGGGGGCATTTGAGGGGGATGTCCCGTGGGAACGCAAGACGAACGAGAGACTGGGATGGCGGGGACGTACGACGGGGATGTATGCGTCCCCGGATTCGTGGTGGGCGCATGGACATCGCACACGACTTGTTACGCTCACGAACGCGCTCGAGGGCAACGCGAGCGTGTTTCGCGTGCCCGTGAACGAGAACGGGAGCGGGGCAGAGGCGAGCCCGGTCGGAGAGCCGGAGAGCGTGCCGCTCGCGCACGTCAATCCGGCTTGGATGGACGTTGGGTTTACGGAAGGACCTGTTGGGTGCGATCAAGAGGGTGGTACGTGTGACGAGATGGAGCGGTTATGGGAGTTTCTGGAGGTGCAGGAAAGACATGAAGAGGGGCAGTATAAGTTTATACTCGACGTGAGTGTGGGGTTTCGTGTGAGGCGTTTTTCTTGACGCGCGTGGGCTACTTAGGTTGACGGAAACGGGTGGTCGGGTCGGTTCAAACGGCTCATGACGGGTAATGCGCTCATCTTCAAGGCGACCATCTACCCAGACTGGTGCGTACACCCCGTATCTCGGACCTGGTCGTGCTCTGACCGTGCGCTAGGTACACCTCTCGCATCGCGCCGTGGGTGCATTACATCCCGATCCAAGTGTCGTACACCGACCTGTACGACGCCGTGTCGTTTTTCCGTGTGCACGATGAGTTGGGGAGGCGGATCGCGCGGGAGGGGCGGGCGTGGAGTCGGCGGTTTTGGAGAAGGGAGGACATGTCGGCTTATTTATATCGGTGCGTGACTGCGTGTGCTTGGATGGGAGGTGCTAACGCGCGTTTCGGGGTAGGTTGTTGTTGGAGTATGCGCGCGTGACGAGTTTGGATCGGGCGGGGATGGATTATGTAGGGTGATTCTGGGTGTGAAATGGTGTATAGTAGATCGTCGAGATGGTTGAAGCAGGTCCCGGGCGCGTTCAGAACGGCAACCAACGTTGGCAATTCATGTCTGCAGATCTGCGTCAGCACCCTGGCAAAGTGCACAGGCTCACGGACGATCTGGAATCATTCCCGCACATCCCAGGATGGATGGCCTTGCGCTACGCTCGTGCCATTAATTCTTATGGGGCTGGGCGTCGTGGCAGAGACCTGTGCATGTTCGATGAAAATTATGAGGAAGATGGAGTTTGACCTTCGGTTTGACCTCATAGGCGGGCCGGTCACCAGACTACACCAACATCCTGGACCCTCCGACGAGACAAGGGTAGGTAGCCACAGTACGCGCGGTGAGAAAAGGGTGTCGAAACGCTGGCGCCGTGTTTCCACTCTCGAAGCCATGACTGTGCCAGTGACGCGCATTGACATATAGATGATGATGACCAACGCCAGTAAATAGTCGAGCAATTTTTTTTCCCTCCGCGAAGAGACAGTCACGAGAACGAGGGCCGACACGCCGCAAAGACGACGGACGAACGCATCTCCCTGGCGGTGGACCGATAGGTTGCATGCGTTTTCTTGGGGCCAGGGTTTCGGTGTCCACATGAACTGGCCAGGCGACCTTGACTGGGCTGTCGTTACGGTGCGGTTCCCCCCCATAGCCTAGTGTTTTTTTGCTCGCTTCTACGAGCGGGTCACGTGATAAAAAATACCATCTAACTTCCGACTGATGGACTTCCGCAAGCCAACTTTCCGATCGTCGTGGTTTCGTTGGATGTTACACTCCGGTTTCTTCCCATAGAGTGACAAGACCACTTCTGTTCAGTGTTGAGTTGGAAGAGTCAAAACCGATACCCAATCATGCGATCAACCAAACGTATTGGGTAGGACACAAGCACGGTAACTACTCCTGACGCATCCAATCTAATATTCCGATAGTGACAACTTGTCACCAGTACGAAGACGACACGTTCTACAGAGTAGTACCACGTCACCGAACGGCTCTAGAAACGGAGACCGGGAGGCCACCTTTGTGTTTGTACATCGGGTACTTGAGGGTACTTACCGCTTTGGAATTCCCGTCTCTCAGGCGTGTTCAGCTGAAACGTGATGCTGTCACATCATATCCCTACTAGTATATCGCTGCATTGAAAGAAGGTGAGTCGTCGACTGCTGTCGAGTGTCAGTTGCTTAACACGCCGCTCAGCGTGGACCTCATATAATGGTGTGCGTGTGTGTGTCGGTTGTTAAATGTCCTCCACTGCCAGCACCCAGGTCGACTTGGTGCCTACGCTTGGGGTGCTCCTCATCGGTGTGGTGTTAGGGGCAGTGTACGTTTTCATTTCTGTTCGTGTGACGACGATGAAACTGATCCACCGCTCGCGCATCGTTCAGGTTCCTCGGAATCACCTTTTTGCAAACCTTCTTTTATGTGCGTACGACGAAACGATGACGTTATTCTTCCGAGATTTTCTTCTGAACCGTATCATCGATCTTGAAACAGTACAAAACATACCCCGAAGATACCCTCTGTCTGAAATCGTTGGTGAGCCGAATCGCCCCTTGATGTAGCCACATCGTCATCATGTTTCCCATCCGAATCCTCAGGTTGGCACACTATGGAAAGTCCCTTTCGCGTTGGATGTTCGATGTGTGCATTGAACGTCCCATTGATATTGCAGTGTACTAGACACACTCTCCCTCATGTTGTGGGGCCATTCTATCTACTGGTATCTCGTCATTAACTTTGGCAATCTTGCGGCCACTACCAAGACAGCATGGTAAGCCACGCTCGGTGGTCATGGTCGAGCTACTGACATTGACAAACTGCTACCTGTAGGAGTGCTGCGGTAGGACAAGTTCCGCTGATTGTGGCTGGCATTCATCATCATGGTCGTTTCACAGGCCGAACCCCCAATCACTGGATTTATTGCCTTGGCGGTGCACTTGTGAGTTTTTGGGAAAGTTATCATGCGTTCTCTTTCGAACGCTATTTGACCACCGTCCCAGGTTTCTAGCGTGGCGTATTCAAATATGTATGTCTGTGATGTTTGCAGAATAGAGTACCCATCCTGATGGCTCTAGTGGACCAGAATTGGAGGATCTTTGCCACCGTACTCGTAAGAACTGTCGTCTGGTCTGATGCGTCGCCGTTACTGACGTTCCCCAGGCAATAGCGTCCTTTGCTTCAGTTTGTGAGTAACACACGTTTCAGAGCTCATGGAGCCTCATTGGATCCGATCGCGCATGTTAGCGAGTCCGATCGGTGAGTATTCGGGAATATCATAAGTCTCGCAACCAATGCCGTTTGTATTTCCAGCTGCAACCGTGATAGAGTGCGCTGTCAATCATTTGTGTGTAATTGACATGACTCACGGTGATGGTTTGAACAGGGTGATCGGCATGGAGGAGGGATCATCCGCCAGCAATGTAGCAAATAAAATAGCTGGGGTGCGTTGTCATCTACTTGACCTCTGCCAGCCTTGCTCACCTGCACATCCCAAACGGGATTTATACACGGACAGCGGTGCACGATCACAGGCGATATCTTGTCTGCTGTGGTAGACGTCGCCATCGCTATTTGCATAGCTTATTTGCTCCACCGTGGCCGTGGCCGGTTTACCGCGTACGATGGACCTTGTCTGGGTTGGAAAGGTCATCTCGCTGATAGCGTGCTAGGACAAATCACGTTCTGAACGGGCTCACATCGTATATCGTCGCCAGCGGTTTGATCACGGCGTAAGCGTTGGCGGCGGCATGAAAAGACCCAAGTTAACCGTGAGCGTTGTTTCCAGGATCATCCGAATGATCGCGTTGTTTCTCGTACGTGTTCCCTCTCTCTGACGGATGGTGAACGAAGTTATACGATCATGCGCTTTTTTTGTCAGACTTTCGCATACCCAAACACATTGTACTTTATCATTCCTTACATTTCCACATCCAAAAGTGCGTGTGACAGATCACATCTTGGCGAGGTAAGCCTTTGACCGAACCTGAACCACACACAGTATATACCAATGCGCTTTTAGCCACGTGAGTTCGCTCGAGCGCGCGTTGACCGACGATGATCGACGATGCTGACCACGCGACGGCGCGACAGGCTCAATTCGCGGGTGACCCGGCGCAGGCCAGTGACGACAGCGACAGCGATGGAATGGCAAGGTGGGACGATCGAATCCTTCAAGTTGCAAGGGATGAGCATGTCGCACTCTGGGTCGACCTTGGTGACGAGCAAGGCATGTAGTTCAGACTTTGCGGCAGGCGTTGACGTTGGCGATGCTTGGGGAAAGTCTCATTTTTGTGTATAATACATCGCCAAGATTTTGGGCGCGTTCGGAACGACAACCAAGTATAGGCACGGGACGCTACGATCGTTCTTTCCAGTAGCCCTGTGGCGACGGAGGTTGAGTTCGCAAAAGTCGAATGTACATTATAACATCTGTATACGTCTGAATCAACCACGGTAATCGAGCGTTACTTAACCAAGAAGACGCTTCCCAAGAGTGGGAGTGGGGTGCGGCCACGGGGGAAGAGGATATCATTTCCTCTCAATGCAACGTCCAAGGGTCCATGCCCATAATCACAACCATGAGCAATGCTAGCGACGCGAACCGAGTAGCTCAAGTGGACCGCTCCATTTCTATCTATGCTGAGGCCCTAAGATGGCGTCTTATTTACCGGGTCATTGGACTTTTCGAATCGAGTATTGCAGGGAGCTGTGGTCCAGTGCTAGTAAATGAAGCTGGCGTGTCGAATCCCGAGCGGCCATAGTCAGGACATTTGAATTTCGAGTACGAAACCGACGTAGATTCCCGCTACGTGGTGCCATACAGCGTCCCAGGTTAGCCACAGTACTAGTAAACGGTTAGAAATCACTAGAATGGAGAATTCAATCCTTGCCCCATGATGTTCGACGTTGGTTAATGATTGCTCGGTGCTCCACATCCAAGTTGGATTGGCAAACAAAACGTTCGATTCGGGCGTGAAATTTTCTGTGCATGTTTTAGTGGGGATCTGCGTAGATCTGCCATCTCCCCGAATACCTGCTGTTTCATTAAGCACCAGAAGATACGAAACAGGTTACCTGTCATGAATATTCACGCTTCCTACGACCACAAGGCAGGGACATCCGGATCCGGATAGCAAAAGTAAGCACACGAGGACAAAAGAACAAAATGCGTGGTATAATAAATATGTACACAGTATGCAAAACCATGAGAAAA